>DF364643.1:2489-13535 GCA_000787875.1 Solanum virginianum | reverse complement strand
ATCAACAATAATAGCTCTTTTTTTTATCATTCAATAACATTCATAAATTCGATTCAACGGCTTACCTTTAAGCCAACGTCGATGCTTATATATTCAAATACTAACCCGAATCTATACCAACAACATTTAAAGACATTATAGGTAATTCACATAACACTTCCAACAATCCAAATTTTTCTTCAATCTAGCTAAGAACAACCCCTAATCCCGAGAACCCTTACTTGCCTTATATAAAGTCTTCAAATCACGTCAATTTTGAAGCTCTTCTCCTTTCTATGACACCCCAATTCACCAAAATCTATTCAAATATAGCATCATAATTATATAACGAATCTAACGACGCTTTAATCAATTAATTCGGGTGAAAAGGGTAAAATGGTCCAAAAATATTTTGTTGCCAGAACATATCGTCAGAATCTGGAAATTTTAACATGAAAATATTCCCCAAGTGATAAAGAATTCAGTAGCGAAAATCATTTCAAAAACAGAACTAATATGAGGAAGAAATCGCATGATAAAGTTTTTGGAAATAACAACAACGCAGTAGCAAATCAGCAATTTTACCTCAAACGACACACCAAAATCAATTTCTGAAGCTTTCAAGTTGTTCTCCTTAGAAAATTATACAACTTAGCCTTTTGAATCACTCCAATCGGACAAAAAACGAGAGAGAAAATGAGGTTTGAAATTTGGGAAAAAACTGTGAAGAAGCTGAAAATGTTCTGCAACAATATGCAGATCTGTGAACAGTTCTGCCACTTAGAAGAATCCTATTGGGCCACGTCACCCGCTCACAGCATTTTTCAGCAATCTGTCAAACTTAAATTCAATGCTCCAACCTCATCCAAAGTTGAAAAAATACAATCTATATATGACATCTGATCGGAAATGACATTTCGGACACAATGGTGTAGTCAAAATTTCCAACGGAGATCGTTTTATGCCAATGTGGGTTTCATTTTCTAATTGCTCCAATGCATGAAATACGGGTTCTAACAGAGTACCCTTCCGGGGTATGACATGTGTACACAGTGGGAAAATAAAAATGCCACGATGACGCGCCCTTTTTTGGCACCAGAAATATAAATCTCCAGATATCTCTATTCTTGGGATATTAACGCATAATTTAGTGATTTTACTGTTAAAAACTAGTTTCTGATTTTAGTATTACAAATAGCTAGCTTAATCATGACTTTTTCTGTTTTTTTTGCCCTTAAAAAAATGTACTTTAAATAGTTAACTGAATTAGGAGAAAACAACCATTACCCTTTGTAGTTAATTAGAACCTCTAACAAGTAAAACCATAAAAAATTTCTTTTTATCTTCACAGATCTATTAAGCAAATTGTCCATAACTTTTGTTGTGCCAATTGATGCCAAAACACAGAGCCACAAAAGCCTTAGATTAGTATGAAGAAATGGCCCAATTTTGGGGGAGGACATATAGCCAACCCAATATCCACTCTACATTTATTCCATTTGGACCAGGCAATTAATTGGAAAAATTCTTTTCAACTCTTTTTTCATAACAACAATAATTATAGGGTATTTTAATTTCTAACTAGCTAGGCGAAATCGATTATATGAATCTTCAATATCCTAGCGTCCATTTGGTTTCATTTTATTCTAATATTCAATGGGTTTGTCTTTTAAGACATTAGGAATTAATTATTTAAAATTAATCCTCTTGCATTTATTTATCAATCTCATTTACAAATGTTATACTCTCTTCATCTCATTTTATGTAGCATCCCTTGGATTTGCACAGTATTTAAAAAAGATTTTTTTAAACTTGTGATCTAAAACAATATTTGAATATTTATGTGTTTGAGAATTATTTCATTAAGGGTAAACGAAAATTTTAAAATTATTTTTCAATTAAAATAAAATAGTATTTTTATAACAAATTAAAAAAGTAAAAGGTCACACGGGGGAGAGAGAGTAATGAACACCCCTATTTCACATAAAGTGAAAATGAGTGATGTTTGGGACCTCCACTTATGTTTGGGTCATTCACATTTTTACCCCAATTTGGCATTCGTCTTTAATTTTTATTTCTTCGGCAAATGAGGTTTTTCATGAGATATAAATCCATAATTTTTCTATCATAATATTGAATAAGTTATGTCACGTGTTTTTAAAGAACTTCTTTTTGCAAGATATAAGTTTGATTGTCAAAAATAAAAATTAAAGATCAATTTATTTAAAGACGAAATCATGCGATTAAATATTTTTCTTTCATTAATGAAACTCATTAATTATCGCTATTTAGGAACTCAAATAAATGGATAAAAAAATTGAACTTGAATGGGTGATTGCTCAAAAGAGACAAAAGATGTGAGTGACATTATGACTGTAGTTGTGAGGCTCTGCATTTTATTTCAAAGTACTTCATTTACTTGTTCATTTAATTAACATTCATTTTGAAATAAAAAAGAATATGAAACATATCTTTATAACTATTAAATTGTGTGTCAAAGCTATTTTTTGATAAGATGAAATCTTTAGTAAATAACCTGGCTAATCAGAAACTTCGTTTCATGTGTTCGATACGTATATATATATATATATATATATATATATATATATATATATATATTCCTAATTCGAAATGTGTTATCAGATTGAAAAAACGTAATTAATTTTGATCATATATGAAATTTATTTTTCTTATTTTCACAAGGAAATTAAAGTAGATCATTATCCTCATTGTTAAAGAACTTTTTTTTCATGATAAATTATTTTTTAAATATTTTGACCAACTAATTATAAAACAAAAAAGAAAAGGAAAATAAAAAATTTTGTGGCAATCCTTGGTGGATGTGAAAGGGATGCACTATAATTAAGAAATTGTATATTTATATATTTATGCTTTTCTCATCTTTCTATGAAGATATCAAATTTAGGTTCTACTCATGTCATTCAAGAATAAGATACTTTGCCACCTTTTCTTATTTATATCACATCAAATTAGTGGCATGATTAATAACACCATTGACATTCCTTTAGTCATTAAGCATAATATCAAGAAACGATCTGTCTGATGTGAGTGAGTTTGTTGGTCGAGTTGCAAAAAGTCAGGGAACTTCTAAGGATGAGTAAAAACAAAAAAAAAAAAAAAAAAGAAAGATTTTTCTTGACAATAATAGTTTGTATAGTACAATTCACATTTCATTGTAACAAATTTCTCTTGTCGAGATTAATTACTTCCTAATATTTTATTTAATAAACTTCAAGAAATTAATACAAATCTTGTCCAATTGAAAGTCACATTCACTCACTTTAATCATTGATGCCACAACCTCAAAGCAACATAAGCCAAAAGCCTATACACCACCAACATAACAACCAATGCCACCACATCAAGTACCAAATTGTCAATGCCAAGATACTTAATAGCTGGAAATTCCAATACTTCACAATACTTGCCAATTCCACATTCATAAACCTCATTTCTTGAATATTGAACTCCAATTAGAAGTTTGTAACAATAGTGGCTAAATGAGATGTACTTGAGCCAATTAATGAACATAGGAATATGTTGAATGTAGTATCCACTTGCTAGCAAAAACACAAGCATCAAAACAGATGACAATGTTGTGGCTTGTTTCACATCCATTAGTATTGCACCAAGTGCTAGTCCAAGTCCTTGAGACACTAGCACATTTAAGAGTATGATAAAAAGGGTCAGCATAAATGTGAGAAATTTTGGCTTTAGACCACCCATCCAGTATGTTACTGTTACGAAGATTGTTGGAAGTACAAGTTCCATAGGTAAATCACCCACGGTTCGTGCAAAGTAGTAAGACGAAAGGCGATACATGCCGGATGAACGCTCCCTTATAAGCATTGGACGCTCTTGTGGGAATGCAAATATGGCACTGAATAGAGGAAAGAATCCCCAGAATATTGAGAAGAAAAATAGTAATCCCACCTGTTGGACACAATCACCTTGTTAGGAATTTTTGTAAATTGAGAAAACTTACTTCAATTGTCTAAATATAAGTGTAAAAAACATAATTAAGTAAATAAAATTATATAGTTTAAGTTCATATATTAGGTGACAAAATTCAACGTGACATTTGAGCAAGCAAAGGTCCTGAATTCAAGTATCATAATCATTCATTAAAGAGTGGCCCATGATAGGAAATTACATCTGCATTGAAGGAACGCGTTAAAGACATAATTCAACATATGCCATAATTAAAAGTCTTGAATTCAAGTCTCGTGGTCACTTTTTCATGAGTAGCCCGTGAAAGAAATCAAATCCGCACAGAGGAGCATGTTAAAAATATATTGGTTAAACTTTTAGGTGAGATAATCACACAAACAACTTTATCGAGTGGCTACATGAGAGATTTTGAACATTACCTGGTCCATTATATGATTAGTATTGCAATGCCACCAGAGGAGTCCAGACAGAAATGAAACAGACATTACTTGGAAAATTCTTAAACCAGAGTAAGCTTCATGCTTTCTTTCTTTAAGTCCTCTACCAAGCAAAACCTTAAATTGCAACCACCAACTTGTGGTCCATTGATCTTCGCGACCTAACAAATAAAACGTAACCAAAAGGGCATATTTAGATTTATCGCGATAGTAAAGAGACATTTCATTGTCTATATAAGTTAAACGAGAGAAGAATTTTTGTGTACTTATTGATGATGATCGTATTGGAGGCTTGCAACTTTGATGGAGCTCCTCTTTTAATAATGGATAAATATTTTTTCTATAAGAGGAAATTAAGGACTGTTTGGTTGCATCTTGATTTTCAGGTTGATCATGCTTCACAAGAAGTTCATGTTGATCATCATGCCTTGTATCAGGGGTAATACCTGCAAAAAAAATTATTTAAAATTAATTTGATACGCAATAATTTGACAAAAATTCATAAACACATAACAATTATCGCGGGAGAATCTTTAATTTTTGTTTTTTATGTAGAAAATTTGTTTCAATTATTAATATTAAAAGGACAATGGGACCAAACGAAAAGGTAAAAAAAGAATATGATGCGACTACTTTATTAATTAAAGGACTAAAGGAGGGGACAAATTAAAGTTTAATTTAGGCTAAAAATAATCATGATTAGATACTAATTGTTTCACTTGTACTGGTAACACATTAGCTAAGTTGTTACTTCCTCCATCCATCTTTTACTCGTTTGTTTTGATATACTTTATAAAAAATAATTTTACTATATTACCTTTATTGATTATAAGTCATTAAAATGTCAGAGTATGAATAGTATTAACAGTAAAGTAAAATAGACATAAAATAATAAATTCTCTCTTGATTTTTCAAAGTGGACAAGAAAAAAATTTGACAACTATTGTGATTATAACGAACAAATAAAAATAGACATAGACAAAGTATAACCATGCAAGATATAACATGATTTTCATTTGAGAAAAGAAAAGGTGGGAAGAAAGATAATCCTCTAGGAAACGATACATCTTATATATATCCGCTTATAATTTGAACAAAAGAAAAATATATACTTTTTTTTTGTTAATTCCAGATTTTTTAGATGTAAAAACAAAAATCTCTTAAAAAAACATATAAAACTGAAAAAAATATATATATAAAACCAATAAACCCAACAAAAAATGTATTGAACAGGAATAATATGGTCCATCAAGTCAAATCTCAAAGACTTTTACACCAATTACCCAATATATGGAAGAAAAGATTCACCATATATAGACAACACATTTTAAATTGTCTCATTTTGGCTTGGTTTCCCTTTTTTATGGTAATACACAGACATCTATGAGATTGAATCTTGACTTACACTCAATTAGAAAAACCTGACATAAAATAAATTGCAATCCTGCTTAATTAATATAGGTTAAATATCCTTAAAGACACTATATGAGGAGTGTTCTATGTACTTCTAAGTCGTACTTCATCGGTCCTAATTTATGCAATAGTTAGATTGATCGCTAAAATTAACAAATTATTTAAAATAAGTTATAAATATTTGTGTGGTCATAAAATTATTTCATAAAGGATAAATGAGAAATATAAATTATTTCTAAATTCAAAAAATTGAAAAAATTACTATGCCTATTGATAGAAAATCTTCCATACCATTAGCAAGATACAACAACAACATAGCTGGTATAATCCATAAGTGGAGTCTGCGGAGGGTAAAATGTATACAAATCTTACCATTACCTCATAGAGATAGAGAGGTTGTTTCCGGGAAACCCTTGTCTCAAAAACCCATAAGCAGAATAAACTAGAGCTGGAAAAAAGGAGGAAAAGAAAAAAAAAAAAAAAAGGAAGAACGACTAATAACGAAAAACACATGATAGTATGTAAATACAATAAATTTAACATACCATTAGCAAGATCAAGCAGAAAATCTGCAGGGTTCATGAAATTGAATGCAGGAGCATAACCAATTGATGCAAAATACTCCATAGCAAGGCTACTTTTTCCACTATAAATCGGACAACCTTCAGTCAAAACGATAATTTTATCGAACATTCTGAACAACGTGCTCGAAGGTTGATGTATCGTTGTGATCACAGTCCTCCCCCCTTGAGCTAGCCAACGTAACGTTGCCACTATATGTTGAGCCGTAGTCGAATCAAGCCCTGAAGTAGGCTCATCAAGCAACAATAGACTTGGATTCACCAACATTTCTTGTCCAATACTCACTCTTTTTCTTTCTCCACCTGAAATTCCCCTAAATAATTGTCCACCAATCATGCTATTTCTACATCTTGTTAACCCTAATTCCATAATCACTAACTCAGCTTGCTCAATTTTCTCTTGATTTGTTAACTTATTAGGTAACCTTAACAAAGCAGCGTATGTCAACGTCTCGAGGACGGTTAAATGAGGGTATAGCACATCATCTTGTGTCACGAATCCAATTTTTCGTTTCATTGAGCTCGAAAATTGTTGTCCGTTGTACGTTATGGTACCGGAGAATTGACCGGGTAACCTACCAGCTAAGGATGTTAGGAGAGTTGTTTTGCCACTTCCTGATGGACCTAACATGGCTAGTAGTTCACCAGGCTTAACTGTTCCTGTGACATTTTGGAGTAACATTCGAGTTTGCTTTTGTTGGTGTGAAGAAAAATAACCCCCTTTGTTGCTTTTCAGTTTGATTGTGTATGAAACATCTTCAAACTACAAACATAAAAATCAAATAAATCAATGAAATTTCACAAGTAAGGTCTGTCTGAAGAGGGCAGAATGTATGATGTCATTAGTGTCGATGAGTTAAGTATACCTTAAGTGTCACGGGGCGTAGGGATTCACGAAGAATTGACAATTTGGCATGGTGTGATTGTTGATGATCGGAGATTTGATCATCTTTGACACGAGGACTAACGTTGCATGTTGGACCAGTTGGTCCGATTTGAAGTGAAATGCTCTCCATTCGAGCACGTACAAAAACGTTACTCGAACCACCATGGATACTACTACTATTCTCTTGGTCATGAGGCAACATTTTTAACACTCAAAAATTGTATTTGTTGAGGATGAAGATAGGTAAAGGGAAGAGCAAAAAAGGTAGTGAATATGAAAAGAGAGTTGAATGATCACATGCAAATGAAGAAAAGAGAAGAGTAGAGCTTTAATTTAAAGTGATAAAAAAGCACGAGAAGAAGTAGTAGTAGCTAGGGAGTTATTAATAAAAGAGAGGGAGAGGTGTCAATGTTGGAAGTCTAGGGGTAATGTATTAAAATTTGCCATATTATAATGGATGTCTCTTTCAAGTTTTCCACTTTCTTTAATGTATGTGCCTCCTTATATATATGCATGAGATAAAGATTAATAATTTGTTAGTTTCAATTTGTTGACACATATGTTTTGATTGAATATAAAAGTTAAACAAAATAATAATACTTTCTCGGTTCCATTTTATGTGGCACCCTTTGACTTAGTATGGTATTTAAGAAAAAAATGAAGACTTTTGAAATTTGTGGTCTAAAATCATTTTAAGATATTTGTATGATTGAGAATCATTTCATTAAGGGTAAAAAGAGAATTTTAAAGGCAAATTGTTTCCAATTTGAGTAAGGTGACATTCTTTTTTGGACAAACCAAAAAGAAAAAGGTATCACATAAAACGAGACGGGGGGAGTATAATTTTAAAGAAGTCATAAATATTTATTTGGACATAAACAGGGAGTTTGATGAAGGTACCCCCTTCACGAAAATTTATACTATTGGTTAAATAATTTTTTATATATATAGTAGATATTGAACTCCCTTTCGATTAATTCATATATCTAATTTTTTAGATTTTAAACCTTTTTAGAAAAAATTCTGACTTTACCACTGACTAAAAGATTCTTTGCCACTAAATATATATCTCCTTTGTGATAGTGGACCTCATGATTTTCTTATCTTTCATTGATCACTAGCCACATTCTTAATTTTTTTTAAATAAAATTCTTTGCTATAAAATAAGTATATTAATATGGAAATAAAATTATAGGTTAGTGTAACTATTATATATGTCACGTGTTTCTTATTGGTGAATCATGGCTTAATTATTTATTTTACATTTACCTGAACTGAAAGAATTTAGAATATGGTTTTTCTCCATGTAATATCCTAGAATTGTTTTTCACTATATTTTTTGAAGATGAAGGGTCATTTTTATTGTATCATCGCTTTTATTTTATCCGGATATTCAGTTAAGAAGGCAATATTAATATGTGTATAGCCAGACTGGAAAATTAAAGTGCATATTTGTGTTGTTGGAGAGCACACGTTTCTCTAATATACAAATATCTATATAATCAGATTACTTATCAGATGCTGTAATAACTTTTTTTTTACAATAATGATTGTATTTGCTAATCTCATAAAAATTATAATTAATTTGCTATAATATGTATATTTATATATGAATTTATAATTAAAGTAAGTTTATAATTATCTTTTATTCCAAATAATACTCTCTCCGTCCCATTTTAGATGTTCAATAATATAAAATAATATTTTTAAGTAAGATGTCCATCTAAATGGGATGGAGAGAATAATAACTTATAATGTTATTAGAAGTATGTTAACTACTGATTAAACTTTCCGCTATATAAGTAAAAGTTTGGTAAGTAGTTAACATACTTTCAATAAAGTTTTACTCTCTCTGTTCATTTTTATTTGTGCACTATACTTAAAATAGAAGTCCAATAATATTTGTCCAGTTTATGAAATCAAGAGATAATTTTACATTTAGTTCCTAATTTATCCTTATCATTAATGATAGTCATTTTCCTATTACATTTTTCAATACATCGTACATTTATTATATTCGAAGGATGATTTGATAAAATTACTTTATTATTTAGTGCTTCTTAATCTCTATGTCAAATCAATAATAGACAACTATTATTGAATGGAGAGAATAAGTTACTATTTTAGCAAGAATGTGACTATTCTTCTCATCAATAAAAACAACCCGGTTCCAAACACACCAAACACGCAAGCGACTCCCCTTCCTTAGCGTACCCGTCCATTAAGGCATTCTTCCTTCTTGCGTATGTATTTTAAAAGTAGAATACGAACAAAAATAGGAATACTCATTAGATATCATAAAGAAAAAATATTGAATACAATTGTTGGAGCCATACAATTACAATTACAAAAAAAAAAAATTAAATTAAATTAAAAAAATTATATGCGAATAGAAGTGTTTATGTCTTCCATTTCCATCAACCTCTCTGGAATTTATGAGGATTATCTTTAGCTTTTCCCCTTGCGTGATTCATATTGACACACTTTTTGGCAAAAATTATATGCAGGAAAACCACCTTTTTTCATCATTAATTATAGAAAATAAAAAGGCATGAGTTATTAAAAAAATGTACAAAATTAAACCAAGCCAAATGGGAAATTAAAATGCTCGGGGATGAAAATGAGAAAATATCTAATTTTTGGATTTAATCAGGTATACTTTGAAAAATTTTGTAGATTCATTGATCAGAATTTGATAGGAAAGAAATCCCAAAAAAAGAGAGAAAAAAAGATAAATAATATCTAATTAATTTCTAAGCCGTAGGGAGATGTCACACCACCTTGTCTATATCTAGCTTTATATTTTTCTCCTATATAAAATAATACGTTGAGTCTCTCGCAACTTATATATGAATTAGTTATGCATGTCTCTAAATTACAAATTAAAGACCATATTAATTTTAAAAATACATGAACAACTTACCTCCTAATAACCAGCTAGCAATTATGGTATTACTTATCTAAGATTTAATACATGCATAATCCCCTTCCGACAACTACCAAACAATCCCTTGATTTATACAATGTATCAAATTTATATAAAAGTTGTATGACCAATGTATAAGAATATTTTATATACCTTTACACTGTTATACAAAAATTAATATAACATAACAAATTTCTACAAAAATTGAATTTTATTACCTACAAATTCAACTCTCAAAAATGGGTCAAAAACATGACCAAATAGCTCTAAACTTCTTCAAATAGCTTTATAACTTGGTCATACCTCATCAATTTGTGGAAGAAAAGAACTCAAAAAATTACAAAATCTGTTTGTTAGTTTTATGCTTGTAATAAAAAGCCCCACTAATGATGTTTAAATGTTTCACTTTAATTCATCCAAATAATATTTAAACATATCATGATAAACATGAATTATCAGTCTAAATTAGTTTCTCAACATCAAAATTTGAAAATCAAAAATCATAATCACAAACTAAGTATTATTGTCTTTTTTTTTAAGTATTTTAATTATTAATTAAATTGAGCTAAATGGGATAAGAATTTTTTTAAAAAAAAAAAAAAAAGCTTTGACCAAGTGATATAAAATGTTAAAATCTCTATAATTTATGCACAATGCTTAAAAACCTTTTGATTGGTGAGTAAAAATAATAATTTTGGAATGAAATATTAGATTATTTTTATTCAGCATTTTATCATGCATATTAATTAATAGCAAAATTATTTTATTCACCATTTATATTAAATTGATAATTATCTCGTAGTGAGTGGCGGAGCCAAAATATTTACTAGGAAGGTTCAAAATCTGAAAAAG
>DF364644.1:23687-44567 GCA_000787875.1 Solanum virginianum | reverse complement strand
ACAATTGTTTAAGTATGAGAAGAACTTGTTCTTGTACAAGAGAGGCAACATATATATAATCATATGTCTATCAAAATTCCACCGCCAAGTTTTAAACACACCACTTTAGTTCTCAAACTTTTTCTATGCAAATCAATTAAGGATACACGGAAGTTCCAAGTTTTTCAACAATTGTAACATTGATCCCAAATCTCGTAATTAGTCCAAAGCACCACAATGCGGGTGCTAACAGTTACAATGTTCAAGCTATTATACATGGGTTTGTATTACATTAATTTGTCATGAATTTGAGTTTGTAATGATTTTATAACACATTTGCTTAATAAAATTTGATTTATGTTAAATGTGTAGTAAATTATTTGCATGCACTATTAAAGTTTTGTGTAAAATAACCATCTATTTTTTTCTAGAAACAATAACAAATTTATGACGGTCATATATAAATTAGATTATGTAAATATTTATTTCGTATCGTTGCAATTTTAAATTTATTAAATTTTTTTATAAATATTAAAATCATATTATGGAGGTTTTAAACCGTCACAAATTGATTTAGGAAACCTCCACAAATTAACAAAAAATAATTTTGCCACGTTTGTCATGGAGGTTTCATAAAACCGCAACAACTATATCGTGGCGAGGATAACTGTAGCGTTTTTAAAAATCGCCATAATTTAAATTGTGGGGGTCAAAGTTTTCCTCAAATTGACAAAATAACCTCCACAAATTACACATTTTCTTGTAGTATACAAAATTATTAGTTTTTTTTATAATGATAAATTTTTTCCCAATTTATACATTTTAGGACGAAACAAATTTTTGTATGTAAAAAATAATCATTAGTGACGAAATTACATTTGTTTAGCTACAAAATACATATAACTTTAGAGACAATCGGTGTCATCATTAATTGAAGTAAATAATTAGTGAAAATCTACTTTTATCGTTGATAATAACTTTTTTAGCGGCAAACTCATACAATCAACGACAAAAAAAACACTTATTATGACAAATAAATTCGTCATGAATAATGACACATTTGGGGATGATTTTATTTTTTGTAGTTAATATAACTTTTTTAACGACGATGCACTAAATCGTCTATATATGTTTTTAGCGACGATGCACTAAATCGTCTATATATGTTTTTAGCAACCCACATGTAGGGACGACTTATTGACAAAACTTTTTTCGTCACACAAGATCTTTAGCGACAAAATCTTATTTATAAGTGACGAAATCATTTGTCCTTGATAAACGAATTTGTTGTAGTGAATACATATCAACATAAAATGCATTAAAAAATTAGCATAGATGAATGGGAAAAGTATTACCAAAATTTCTTGCAACAGTCAAATCAATAATAGCTAGAAATACCAAGCGAAGACATGAATTGGACTTGTACAAAGCCATTGGAGAGATTTTGGTGTATATTGGCTTCAATAATTGTTGGTTTGGGGTATTATTTATAGTCCTTTTTGTGACAAATAGAACATATTTAGAGAATATATTATTTAGGGAAAAGTCGTAAATTGCAGACTTTTTGTTAATGTATGTAATAAGTTTCCAATTATAAGAGATCTTTTTGTTTTTGTGTTTTTATGTTTTATAGTGGGTAGCTAATAACTAAGCTTTGACTCCCATTGACTTGATTTTGTATTAAAAAAAAGTATTTTGAAATAGAATATTCCTTTTTTGCTCTTTATCTAGTCAACTAGTCAATCCAAAAAAAGGAAAAAAAATTGGTATCAAATTAAATGTATCTTATATAGTATGTGTGTAGTTGACAAAACTAATTTAATATTTTTTTCTTGATGGCTCTTAATGTCAATTATAGAACCTCATTATAGACTTTTAATAGTACTTTTTTAAAAAAAAATTTAACAGTATTTAAGACATGTAATTTTTTTTCCAATTCTCAATTAAACATTCACCATGTAAGTTATGGTTGCCTTTCTATCTGAAATTTATTTTATATGATATTGCTTTCTAATTTTTTTCGGTCATTAATATTAATTTTCTGTAAACTTTCTCAAAAAGAATATCAGGAAGACCAAGAAAAAATAGCAAATATATATTTATCATTTTTTTTTTATTGTTCATATATGCAGATATCGAAAATTATAAAAGATATTTTTTTTAAAATTAAAATTTTAATAATGAAAATCTATCCACTATCTATTATATACAAATTCATATCGAGTTGTATTATTCATCATTCTTTACTATCTATACTTTTCATAAATAGCTCAAATTACGATTGACTGATAAGAATGTAGAAATTGCTTATTATTAACCTAGAATTTGCTCTAGTTATATTTATTATGTATAGTCTTTTTGTTTTAACCTTATAAGAAGATGATATCCTTCGTTTTCATTTTTCTTTTCACTATATAGAAAATGAAGTCTTCCCTTGTTCATACATAGGGATGGTAATGGAGCGAGTGCGTGGCAGGTTGAGTTTAGGCAGTAAATTTTTTAAATCACCCCACCTCACATGATGATTTTTTTCTCAATCCGCCCCGCTTAAATTTTAAAATTCTTTTATTTTATAATTAAATTTAGTTTTTCGCTAATTAACGTCTCAACAACAAATTAACTATTTTTAGTTGACACTTTAACAATTGTTTCTTAATCGTTAATTAAAAGTTTCTATTTAATATTTTAACAACTAATAATTACCAGACATGTCTAGTTTAAATTTTAGAAAAAAATAAAATTAAAATCAATGTTTAATATAACAAAATTATATCTTTGATTTTTACTAATTACAAATTGATTAGCTTTTTAGTTCCTTGCATTGGTGATTTTTGTGCAATATTTCTTTAGTTAATGTACTTTCATCTATCAATCCCCCTTCTTTTAGATTATTTCCTACTGATTTTTCCACATGCATGTTAGATGATTTTCTGATTTAGTCATGCATGTCAAAAACTGCAGGCGAAGTAGAAGAAAAAGTTATTAGACTGGGGCTACTTGATTTAGTCATGCATGTTACAGCTGATGCCACTTTCAATTTTCATGTCATGTATGTAATGTTATTAGACTGGGGCTACTTGATTTATTTTTTTTTAAAGTTCCAATCACAATCTATTGAATATTTTATTTTCTTTAGTAGTATGCATTAAATTTACTGTTTTTTTCTTTGGAGTAGTTTATATTGCTGGATTCTATTAGTGCATGTTGATTGTAAAAATAAATTTCTATTGCAAACATTCTAATTGAATCCCCCATCCACCACTTTCACCGAAAGAAACAAATTTAACCAAGCAAAAACAGAAAGCCCAAATTTATTACAATAACAAAAACATATCAGTTCTTTCCCATCAATACATATTGTGGAGGCTAGGTGTCATACCTACAGTTTATAATTTAAGTCTTCTTACTCCTCATTCAAGAAACATTTCATAATATGTTGCATCTCCAAATTTTATCTATGTCATGGATATCTTTTTCTTCGTGTATCTATAAACATATGAAAGTCATGGATTAGTATTGAAGAGTAGTAGATAGTCTAGTATTGATGCCCCTTTTGTGGGAGAAGGAGGAGACTCTTCCTCTCCACTTCTCATTTCAGTAGTATTATTAAGTAGTCGCATGTTCTCTTATTCTTTTGAATGTATATTACCATCTATTGCTTCATCTCTTGCTCTTTTTGTTGGCATATTATTCTTGCAAATCTGCTTCAAGAGCTCTTCTTTTGAGCCATGGGTTTATTGAAAACCACCTCTAAACCCCACATAGTTAGGAATAAGGTCTGCGTATATTCTACCCTCCACATAGTCCACTTGTGAAATTACAATGGATATATTGTTGTATTTATCATATTACTTCACGAGTAGACTGCAGTCATTTTATGTAGAAAAATGTAGCTATATGCATTTTAGAACTATTTGCTATATATTATATCCTCCTTCCCGTTCTTACTTAACAAAATTTTATACCGTGAAGGTTATTTCTTTCTGTTCAAATATTAGATTAGTTAAGTTGTCTTTCTTTGGTCAGTCTATACTGATAAAAACTTTAGTCTAATAATTAACACCCGTGCAACAAATGGAAAACAACAAACCTTAGTAAATTTATGAAAAATGAAACAGTGCACAGATCTTTACAATTTTGAAGTGTTATTTGGATACGTTATAATAATTTCTGCTAGTGGGTTGTGCCATTTAAGCATTCATTAGGTCTGCCATTTTTTTTAATTATTATTTTAGGATCCTCAGAAGATCCAGATTGAAGTGAGATGCATCCATTTTGGCTCTTTGACAAAGAGTCATTAGCTTAAAATAAAATGAAAAATATTTATAAGCAAATCAATATTGGGCCAAAGGAGAGTGGCTATGGATGTTTTATATAGTTGACTCTAATGTTGTTCTTGATTGCTGCTTAGTTGGTCTTTTGATTTTAGAAATTTTTAATATATTGAAGGATGACTCCTATTATAAGCCGACTCTAACATCTCTTTTGGGCTTACAACCCAGGAAGCGATCTTCATGAGTCTCCTATCTCAACAGCTAGCGTTTGGAGTGTAAGTCCTTTTAGGTTGTATCTCTTTGAGAAAAATTTAATTTTTTCGAAATGTATCCTAATTTTTGCCTAATTCTTCATGCTAATTTCTGATATGCCCTTCCGAATAAAGAAATTATTTTTGTTGTAGTGGATAAGGTAGTTCACAAATTGCTTAGGTCTTAAATCTATCTTATTTCTTTGTGGTGTTTGAAATTCTACAGAAAGGTCAACATTAAGCATGACCATTGAACAACATAAATAATGTTGAACTGAAGAAGTGATTGAAAGGGAAAAGAACGACGGTCAAAGCACAAAATATATTGAACTCAGTAAGGACTGAGCTATAGCGTTAACTATGGTTTCGAACGAACTCAATAACTTAAACCCGATATTTATATCAGGAATTGCATTAAATATGTGAAAATATTTAATAATATATTATCACATCTACATGAATCGTTCATTGATCGAGCAGAAGATTGTTGTTATGATATAATAGTTTTAAAATGATCAGAGGGGCTTCTCAACTGCACAAGGAGTCTCAAGTTTCTTTATTTGTGCTTTTTGGTAGATGAAGAAAGTATGTTAATTCATGACTTATATTCTACGGTAATGTTGGGGATATAAAGGAGTCATCATTCATCGTCTGTTTTTATTTCCTTTTTAAATTTTTCATTGAGGCATCCCATAAGGATCATGTTAGCAAATCCTGCGAGTTGACTCCTTCAGTTACTAAGCTGTGACTAGACTGAGATAAGTCAAACAACAAAGCAAGTAAATCACCTCTTCATTTGTAGTGTTTTCACTTTTTTGGTATTTATATTAGCATTTACTTCTTTTTTTTTTCTCTCTTTTAACCCAAAGAAAATTCTTTCAATCTTTTTCTTGTTGCTGTTTCTTCGTATTTATCTTCTTCCCACACTCTCATTATACTTCTATTCTTGAATATTGTGGTTAATTTTATTGTTTTTTAATTTAGGAAAAGTTTCTTTTTGTGTGTGTGTCAGCTCACTCTATCTTGAATTTTTTCCCGTTAGTAAAAAGAAAAAGAACATTTTTCACTTCGTGTGTTGTTTATAAGAAGACACTTTTGTCAAAGTTTCTTTCTTTTCGTTTCTGGGAATACCTTCTCTTGGGTTTTCTTTGAATTTGTTGTAATGTTTTTTTTAGATTTTTGGGTTTTCTTTCCGTTTCTGTTTGAATCAAGAAGTGTGATACATTATTTGTTGAGAAAGGTAAATTGTTTTTATCTTCAATGGAGAAAGTTAATGTCTGGTATTGGTGACTCTGCTGTGTGAAGTTAGAACTTGGATTCTACAGGTTCTTGAGTTTTGATTTAGGATCATTGAAGAATACAGGAGGCTGCAAAATAGGTATTATTTTGGATGTTTTGAAAGCAAAATTTATTTTTATTTTTTTCATGTGTCGACAATTTTTCAATACAAGTTTATGCTACAAATTGATGTCATAATGTTGGTTTTCCCTGTCGTCTTTGAAACTATGTAGTGTATTATTGCAGGTTACTCTCTGCATCAGTAGTGATAGTTCTTTTCATCTTCAGACGTATTTGACATTTCAACATTGCTTAAAACCCATTTCCTTTTCAGGGACATTTTGATCCATTATTGTTCATCCATCTGTGATATAATTATTACACGTGGCTTTGATATAAAATTAAATGCAATGTGGCTCATCCATATAAAATCAAATGGACATGGGAATAGCCATAAAAATTGATTAATGACAAATCAGAGCCTCAGATACAATAACAGCGATAGAATTAATAGGTTCTGGTGCATCCACCAAATATCATTTTTCTTTTGTCACAATGAATTTGCAATAGTCACTGATATTTTTGCAAGTGATTTAAGTAATTATATTTTATTCACTAATTTTATTTGTGCAGGATGATAGCTTGACCGTGGAGGCTGCATCTATGGATGTTTCAACCACAAAGAACATGCAGAGACTTGTGCAAATCGATAATGATCGGTTCGTCTAAAGGGCGCTATGAAGAACTTTTGTTTACTTGATGATTCAAATTCTGTATTCTATTATTCTTCATTTATGCACTTCAATCACACAGAATCATCGACATGGATTCACAAATTATGTTATCGACTGCTAGTTCATGTTTTCAAACTGAATTTTACTGCTTCAATTAATCAAGTTGCTCAAAGTTTGTGCTATACTTCTCAGAGAAAGCAGTGGAACCTATCTCTTTTGCTTGTCAAATAGCTGGAGTCTTACCAACAAAGGTACAGTTTCCTCCTTAATTTTACTTGACTTATTCTATAAGGGTTCAACACCGACAACTAGGATATAATTTGGTAAAGTCAAAAATGGTAATCTGTTTTCTGGATTGTGCTTCTGCATATTAACAATATGGTGCAGTGTTTTGTGGCTTAATTTTGACAATACATAGCAACACAAAAGTTACTGGTGAGCTTATTGTTACCGTTACTTTAGCTAATCCCTACTTTGAGCTGTACTTTCATTAATTCTACGACATTACAAAATTATACATTTTATTGGTTATGATAGCTATGTGTGTTGTTAATTATTTCATTGGGGTTGTTCAGGTGTGCAACTAAGGTTCTCACAGCTACATCAAAGCTTCTACACTTAGTCAATTTATATACCTTCATTGTTTTAGCACCATGAAATTCGCTCATAGCGTAATTGGTTAGCTTTCCGCAACAGAATTCATTCTAATAATTTGATTATTAATTGCGTAGTTCTCTACAATGCAATGGAGTACAGGCTTACTATCGATGCAATTAGGCCCGCACTTGCAAATTGGACCTCAAAGATCAGGTGGTTGATATGTTTCGTCCACGACAGAGCAAAGATCGTACTGTTTACTTTCCAACTATAATTGGACAGGATGAAAATGTATACGACTCTGCTGAACATATATAGACATATTAGGCAAATCCTCTTTTTTACTTGATTTCAGGAACAACATGTTTCCGTAGTCTTGTACAGTGACGACATTGGTAGGTGTCACAACCTTTTCATACCATTCGAAACATATTTGGTATCGAGTGCTAAGGTTAGGGACCCACGCACCTATTTTCTACAAAAAATTCAACAGTTTCCTGTAGAGCTTCTTGATGCGGTAAGTTTCAGGAAAATGTATTTCTCTGGTATTTCTGCTTTAGCGATTGCGATTCCTCAAAATTGAGAGGTTGGTGTCTGTGTGCGTGCGTATGTTAGTTTTTGGAGGTTGCCGGTCTTGAACTTTTGACCCGCATTTGCTATGATGCATGACCCTTCACTCTTATCAGTTAATTGCTAGCAAAAAGCTTTTGATGTGTGTTTAAGAAACTGTCATGTCTTGTTAGAACTCTGTTATAAGATTTGTAGTTCTGTAATGAATTTGACATGATTATTTACAGGGTAGCCCGATTATTCAAAGAATAATGACGCAAAAGATTCAACTTATTAGTGTGTAGTTGTGACACATGTACTTCGACGATTGAATGAACTTTATTTACTAGGGTTTACTTGATGTTTCTTATATATTGGTATAAGTGGATGTAGCTTGTCGAGTATTTAATATGATACAGTGGTGTTCTTTTAGGTTGGGAAATTATTGTAGGTACTATACTGTAGGTAAGAGGAGAGACCATTAGAGTTACTATCAACTTGAAATTTGTGATCCAAATAGTTATTGCCTGATCTATAAAACATCATACCACATTTAACAGAGTGTTCTTTAACTCAACACTGTTCATCAATAGTCAGTAAACAATTTACTTGCAGAATTGAACCAAAAGACTTCAATCGAATAACACGCGTATCTAAAGTCCATTATGCACAACTTATGTTTTTGGTTACAGTTTTCAAAAATGAATCTAAAATCCATTTGTGGATCCTTGCATACATATCATAAATGGATAAGCAACGCAGGTTTGAACACCTTTTCTGTTGAACAATAACCTTAACGCGTGCCAGAAAGAAGACAAAACTTACGGGACCAAGATACTTGTTGATAAAGTTTTGATCTAGGGCACTTCTCAAGATTTACTTCTTTACTTTCACCTATGTCCAACCTGTAGCATTCGAGAGAAACATGTCTAATTTAGTGAGGTTGATACTGAAGTGAAGTTTGTTTGAATTAATTGTTCATCCAAGAAAATCTCACCAGTAGAAGGGGGGTTGTTTACTGTCAGCTTGGAGCCATTTGGGCGCCAGGAATTAGACAATTATTTAACTCAAAAACAAAAAGGAAAAGAAGAAAACAACAACCAACAGAGGAAATAGGAAAGCAAAATCACAGAGCAAGAGAGTAGCAAAGAAGACATTGTAATGTTGCTTTACCGTGTGTTATTGGAACAGAGACGCAGAAATTTGATCACGCGTGCCATTTGGAACGAACATGAATTGCCCGATGAGCAGTAAATTGTCCTTTGTTTGCTATACTAAGAATCTCTTTATGTTCTTTCTTCTTTATATTACGGATATACAACACCATGGACTCAAATTTATGTTCTAATGTTATGCTTTGTGCTTCTATAGTGTAATAGCCAACACATCATGTATTATGACTTGGTGCCAAAAATAGTACTCTAATCCTTTTGATGGTTGCTTATGTTAGAGTAGAAGATTAGAGAATTTCATTAGTGAGTGCCTCATAGATCTTGTCAACTTATATGCACTTGAACAACTTTTTTCATTGAACTAACTCTTTGGGTTGAGTTAGGCGGAGGTGTTATATCTTTGTGGGTTTCACGCGGTTTTATGGAAATTGATATATTCTTGAACACTTCTGAGATAGCTGCATTCTCACCAAAATGGAGGGTCTCAAAATTATGGGGAGTTACACCAAAAGCATCAGAAAGAACTTTTTTCTTCTCCGTCTTTGCGCACACGTCATCACAAGTGAGCTTTCTCTGTCCAAGAGGAACCTTCTTCCCATTTATTTTACTAGGTTGAAGAGGTGAAGGTTGGCTATTTGGCATTAATAAACATTCTAATTTCTTATCTTCAACCAGTAGAAGTGTCTGCTTTTGGATATACTTCACTTTCTTTTATAGTTTTAGGGGGTAAAATTTTGCTCCTTTTTTGTTTGGTTAGAAAGAATTACAAAATTTTATGTACCATATATCTTCTTAAAAAGACTATGCTATTTACGTTACAATGTAATTATGTTGTATTTCAACTTTACCTAACAATTTGTTGTACGTTTAAAAAGATAGTTAAACCTGCATGAGACATAAACTTACACGTTTACCAACAACCATATCAGCCTTCGGCCCGTGCCTTGCACGGGCATGCCCTATCTAGTATTAGAAGAGAGGGTACTGCCTTTGGTACCAACATGCCTGCTTTTGGGCATTTTAATTATTGCTCAAGGGAATTTTCGTCATTTCACTTATAATCACATTGTTACTCCCCTCCATGTCGTTACCTAGGCGGCATGCATTGCCAATTTCACTGATCACTTTTATAAAAGAATACGCTCCTTCTCCTCCATCTCCTTCAACTGCTACTTAGCTTTTTGCTTTCCACAGGTAATCCACTATTTTGGTCTTTAATCTTGAATTTTATTTTTTAATTTCCATCTTTGCATGGTTGAATACAAATTTGGGATAAATAATAGTGTAAATTTTCAGAGGATCAAAGAACAAGAAGCCCAAATTCTTCAAACACCATCAAAACAACAAGAAAATGAATTAGTCTTGCTCTCGATTTCGTGGAATTTTTTCAAACCAACACTGTCTTTGTACAAATTGACTATTTCAGCAAATTCCTCAAAGCCCATAATCTCTGTTTCTTTTGGGTGGCCTGCTTTGTATGCATCTGCGTTATTAGGGGTAGTTTTTGGGAAATTGAGATAATAGACCGTGGCTGCAGACATTTTTCTACCACCACCATATTCCCTTCAGACTCCCTATTAGATTCTTTATGAGTTATAATGTTTATATGAACCAAAACTCTTCTTTCTGGGAGCTAGACATCTTCTTAACTAAGGTTTCAACCTTTAGTGCTCTTAAGTTCAGTAGACTCCCAATTCTTGAAAAGGGTCTGCATTTGATGGGTAGTTGGATGAGTTTGTTCCATGTAACTGGGTTTAGTTTGAAATTGCTTATCACTCTATATTGCTGGCTTGTGTCTTCGATTTTTTCTATGAACAGTGAAGTTATGGCTAGCAAGACGTTGCTTGGTAATGGAGAGCACATAGTGATGAAATTGTGGGAGCTATGTGTTAAGATTTACCATTGTTACCCTTAATGTAACAGGGTTAATGAACCTACTTCAAGAAAAGTGCTGCTCTTTGACTTTCTGGTGTGACCTCAAGCAGATGCAACATTTATCTCTTTTGCTATAATTCATATCAATTTGTGCAAGATATTATAAAGAAACATGTCATGATAAACAGTAGCGAAATACGAAAGTTTGATTATTAGCATTGCTAGGCATTGCTTCTTTGTCATTTTAGTTTTTATTTTGTGCATTGTGTCCCTTTACTGCCTCTTTTACTTTTTATTTAATCTCATGCAATTCAAGTATATCTGTATATGATTGTGGTGTCCATCTTTGTACAAACAGTTGGCTAGTTAATTTCTTTTAATCACTGAAGGGACTCTATTTTGGCTCATTTGCATATTTACTGGCAATCCTAGTTTTCTTTGTCATTCTAGATTTTTGGTATGGTTTCTTCCTAGAACTTGCTGCGACCTAAATTGTTCTGTCTTTGAAAAAATTTCAATGGCTCAATGCTAACGCATTTATAAAAGAATTAAAATAGTACACATCATGCGTTGCACAAGCATAGTCTAAATCACACAAACTTTACAGAAGTAAGCAAAATGAGGAAATACAAACTGACAGCTCTTCGGGAGGAAATATCTAATATTTTTTGGCTTAGAACTATTAAAGTCCTTTATAATTGTTCTCACTAGATTGTTAATTCCAGCTTCGTTTTTTGCAGTCTTCGGCCTGTGCAATCTGATTCCTGTTCTTACTTTTGCTTGAATTCCTGTTGTTGCACCTCTGTAAGTTTTGGCCTCTCTTTCTCAATACTTTATCCTGTTTACGTGAAGTTTCCTTCGTAAATGTATTGCTTCTTCCATCATCATTAGTATGTGTGCTTGTTTCCACTTGACAGATGCTTGCTTCTATAAATTCTCTTGCTGCCTTATTTGGCAAATTGATTTTATCTTTCTACCATGTCATAGTTTAGTATTAATATATTTTTTAACAAAATCTTCAGCAATATCAGATAAAAATACAAAACGTTAGAGAGCTATGAACTTCATAGACTCGACAGAGACCGATTATTTCATGTAAGGACTAAGGAGCAATATGCACAAAATTGACAAAAGTTTGAATGGATATGTAGGGGAATAAAATAGACTGGCATAGTGCAGAAAAAATGTAGATGAGTCATATAGACAAGCTGCGATATCGAGGTACACTTGGAGGATTCATTCATTGTGTTTATATATTGCCATTTACTGACCCTGTTCAGTAAATGCTTGTCCTACAGTGATATCCACAACAAAACCAGATAGCATATGCATAGTATGAGCTAACTATCAACCACCAGATCTACATTCTTAATTCCTAAATGTAATAGATCATAAACGAGTAGGCTTTCATGTATTTTAGCACCACAACGGTACAAAGTTTTAGTCAAAAAGAGAATTCCTAAGAAAGATTTAAGCTGAAATGCTTGTTGCCTACACCCTGCAGCAGCGACTGAATTCATAGGCCAAATTACGGGGCATGTTTACCCGTGATCTCTGTGTAAAATTAAGTGTTTTATGCATATATTTTCTAATATTGGTATAACATAACCTGCAAATACTCATACTACATAATACCACAGAACAGAATTAAAAGACCAAAAAGTGACGACCACTATTGCTTGTGATAGCTTAACTTTGTTTAGCTCATAATAATTGTTTGGAGTTAAGTTCATTTGATTTTATTATTTGGCCTCCTTCCAATAAAAAATGAATTCAAAAGTCAGTAGAATATGTATGTCTTTTGTACAGTACAGTTCAATTTTACCGATGTTCGAATTTTATGAGCTAAAATGAAATTTCTCTACTCAATATTTTGATCTTCTCTGATATTGAATTGGTAGAGTAGTGTACTTGTTTTCAGACTATGGCTTATAGATTATGAACGTGTTAGGAAAATAAACATATTTCTCATTAATAAATCTGAACTTTTTTAGTGGGAAGGGAAAAGTGAGCCCAGGCCTCATATTTTGCTGCTACTGGCCATCATAGAGGAACTCTAATGCACTGGAATGCCCTTTTTCTTTGGTGTGAGGATGGAATGATGAAATGATATGAAATTTACTTGAAAAGATGTAATCGTTGTGAATTTTTTGGATTGAAATTTGCAGCGCCCAAATCCCATAGGAAGCGAATTGAGGATAGAGGCAATAGTAGAAGAAATTCTTAGACATAATCCATCCATCAGATTTCTGGGATTTAAGGTGCTTCTATATGTTTCATAATTCTACTTCTTCTTTTTATCTTTACTGGTTTTTGCACGTGTAATCTATGCAACTTTTTTATAGATTATTTTATCAGAAAATTAAAACTGCCAAAACACTACTAATTTAGTTATTAACATATTCAACTAAATAATTATTGTTCAACAATTAACAAAATATAAATAATGTAAAGTATAGAATAAATAACGAAGATAAAGAGATTGAGAAAAAGTTGTACAGAAAGTGCTTAATAGGTCAAGCTTCAAGAACATAAATTGTTATTTTCGATCTTCCATGTTGAGGCTTTCATAAACGATTTTGCATCATACTTACTTATTGCCGATTTTTATTATCTTAAAATTAAGTTTGAGCCGGTAATTTAAATCTTCATGTCTCTACTTTTGGCGTATTGGAGAAGTGCATTCCCTCTCTATACTATAATGTAATTTCTTAATAGATTTTGGAAAAAAGAATATGAAGAAAGTCAATAATTTTAGAGTCAAAAAGAGGAGAAAAATAAATAAATTTGATCTTTGGTCAAGGAGAGAAATAAAAATAATTATAAAAAGTTAAAAGTGTACTCTACAACTTCCTATGGATATTTTAATATTTCAACATATGATTTAACATGAAAAAAATCCTTTTAAGCAACTAACTTGGTTATTAATTACCAAAGTCACAAATGGTTAATTTGAGCCCAAATAAAAATACAAACTTACAACAATAAAAAATTCATATAAAATTAAATTAATAAAGTCACAAATGATAAATTTCAGTGAGAATAAAAGTATAAACGTGTGATAATAAAAAGGATACCAAAAGATATCTTATAATTTTGAATTAAATATTTAGAGGTCATAAATATGAAAAGTATGAGAGTTACAAATATTAAAAACAACAATTGAATAAGTAATCAAATATAGGTATGAAGGTGAATATTTAAAGCAAATAAAAAATAATAAATAAATAAATAAAAGAATATAAAATTTATAATAGCAAAACTCAAAATTTAATAATTATATAACACAAGATATACAAAGAAATGATAAAAGAATATAAAATTTATAATAGCAAAACCCAAAATTTAATAATTATAAAACACAAGACAAACAAAGAAATGGGAAAACATATCCAAGGAGTTGGCAGCATTTAAAAAAAAACAAAGCAAAAAAGAAATATAAGAACAAATGAAACAAAAGAAAGAAAATAAAACATAAAATGAAAAAGTAGAAAGACGTGGAGATGGGAGGAAAATAAATAAAAAATAGTAAGTGTCCATGTCCATTTACATTAAATTCAAAAAGAAAAAAAGTTTGACATCAAACCTAGAGTAATAATGGAATAATAAATCATTTGGGGTTACGAAGTTGAATAGATATATGAACTTGAAGATTTATTAAAAAGTAAGAATGAAAATGAATATGTGTGAGTTAAAGGCACAAGATTAATGTACATTATTAGAATAGAAGTTATGAAAATGAAGAGGTTTGAGTTATGGAATTGAATATATATTATAGTTATAGTTTAATAGTTAATTAATTAATTATATAATTTATAACTTTTTAATTTAGTGTAAAGGTAAAATGGTAATCCAATTGAAGGTTCTCACTTTTAATAATATAGGATGATGATATAATCTATATGTGGATGACAATGAAAAATTTCCAAAATTAGATTTTTCTTACCATTAGAATCCGAAATAATTTAGTTCTTCACTAGAGCTATGATTTTGTTGGAGAATGTGATAGAGTTATCCTATAAATTTTTATCTTAACCTAAGATGCAGCACATTAGTTGTTCTATGACCTTTATTTCTTTAATATGTTCATCGCTTGGCTTTGGTATATCGATACCTTATTTGGAGTGGAAATTGATTGCACAGCAATATTTGTGCAGAATCTTTTCAAATGTTGTCGAAGATATGTCAAGAGAAGTGGTTTCTTTCAAGGCGTTCACTGAAAAAGATATTCTCTTTTTTGGTGTTTCTAAGTTTCATTTTCCTAATTACTCTAACTTTTTTTTTTTTTTTTTTTTTTTTTTTGCATTTTCTTTGTAATTTTCTTTTTCAATTTGTCTTGAGTTACCATTAGCTTCATAAAGTATTGCCAACGTAGAAATTCATCCATGGAGTTGCGATAAAAAGGTTCCTTGAGTAATTATGAAAATCTGCCATGGTGTTGTAAAACATTATTGTATAAAATTTATTATTTGCATTATATTAAGTATGGATAAAGGGGGGCACTTTGAGGTTGGATTGCTGCAACTTGTCATTCGTCCGCACTTAGCTTATTATTGTTCTGTTGTTGAAGTTGTGTTTTAGTTATTAAAAAACCAACTTACAAATTTACTAGTGTCTATAAATTGTTTCAGTTACTACATACTCTCTTGGATCTACAACATTCTTTCAACATAGAAAATCCCATTCTTTGAGGAGATAGCAGGGGTGATTGAAATTCTTTATTTTTTTCATCTGCAATTTCATTCAACAGTATAGGAGAGGTTGTTGAATGTAATTTGACAAAGAAATAATATTTGAAACCTGTTTATCATAAAAAATATACTATTGACTGTGTGTTGCAGGACACAACTACCTACATAGTTTAGTCCTCCAAGTTGCTTTAAAAACAAGAATAGTTACTGTAGATCCAAGGTATTGTACAAAAGAATAGTTGTAGGAAAAATAACCATGTCATTTATGAATGGAAAAATAACCATGCCATTTATGAATCTGAGTAATAGCTCAATAATGGCGTGATGATAATAAAATTACATGTTCTCTATTTTTTTCCCTTCCCGCTATTGTCAGGTTAGTTTCTATCTTCCTATATAGTGTGGTTTAACCTCAGTCTCTCTTCCTAACCACTTTTCTATACAGCACTTTAATCCAAATTTTGTATTAGCAATAAGTTGGATTATATATGAAACAACATAGTGCAAAATTTTTATGCAAAACTAATGACTTGTATTCTTTTTGGCTGCAATAGCGCACCATCGGCCCCCCGCTTGCACCTGCTTATATCATCTAGTATTATTTAACTCAGAAAGAAATGAAAATTCCATTTTATTCATTCAACTATCATCTGTCCCTTTTAACTCCTTTTTTTTTCTTCCTTAAAGTTTGCCTTTGCATAAATTCTTTTTTTTTATTTTTTAAATAGACTCTTAAAATTTATAGTCTAAGATAAGTTATAGACATTTATTTGGTTTTAAATTAGTTTATAAATAAAATAAATATTTTAAAATTAAATTATTATTAAATATAAAAATGTGTTTTTTTTAAAAAATTGACTAAAAGAAAAAAGTATTGTAGAAATTGCAAGGGAGAATTATTTACTGGATTTTTTTTTCCATATGAACTTTGAAAAGGAAAAAAGATGAAAGATATTGTTCCCTACTTTTTATTTACACGAATTGTATGTCAATGGTCTCTCAGGGTACCACAAATAAAAGAAAAACTAGCAAAAAAGAGTGTTTAAGAAAAAAAAAAAGTATTGCGGATGAGAGAATATATAGATGATTTTAGAAAAATGATCAAAGAATGACACTTTTGGTTTTTTCATTAGAGGATCTTGAGTATGGACTGCTAAATATTAAATTATAATATTTTCAAGATTTTTAATTTTAAGAAAATCTGCCTTTGATAATATACTTGGTGTACAAAATTTATAAATGGCAATGAGAAAATCATAAATGACCATGTACACACAAGATAAATACCCTATTTTTTTGTATAACAAAATAGGTAGAGAGAAAAGAAGAAAGTGAGAATAAGAAATACTACATCTTCTCTTTTATATTCCTTTTTAGTTTTAATATATTCTCATTATTTCACAACGCGTTATCAGCACGAGGCTCCAACATCCTACAAATAAGTTAAGCTTCTACCTCAGTACGCATAAATCTTCTTCTAACTATTCTTATATCTTATAATATATAGATTATAATATTGTCATCATACTTTATTTCTTGAACTACTTATGATACTACTTAAATTTTCATTTAAGCATGTCATGATCCAAGCCTAGGGCCTAGACGTGACATCGCGAATGGGGAACCCGAAGGGACCCCAAATAAGCCTCTTAGCATATCATTCACGCATCCTTGATCGCGGAAGCACAATAAGCATTACAAGTAATATAATAAAAAAGGAAGCGGGACTAAGGGGAAGTCTTTGATATCCATAAGAGCATAAAAGAGTCAAACTCATTGCATAAATACATTATAGAATCCAACAACACCTCTAACTTAGAATGGAGCGGGGGTAAAGACACTTCCCCGGCTCACCTTCATAATAGTAAGTATTCAACATAAGAAGGAGCCTCAACATAACATGAAATAAGTGGATATTGTCCTTGGAATTGAGGACTCACCAAAGCTTTCTTTGAGAACCGACCTAGCCACGTGGAGGAGGATGATCAAAAAGGAGCTCCGGTTCCTACATGGTGATATCATGTAGGCATAGAGTATGCGTTAGTACGTTTGAATATACTAAGTATGCGAGATGGAATACAACAAAGACATAAGCCAATATATTCAAAATGCATAATCATAAGCAATGAATATATAATCTCAACATGTCATGCATGATAAATGCTTGTAATAAAACATGTTTGTAAAACATTCAACTTGCATAGTACTTAATACATGTGTAGAAGAGACCTTAATCGACATAGACAAAGCGAGCTACTACTTGAAATCCAAGGCATGTCACCCCCTTGACAAGGTGATCGAGGCATGTCACCCCCTCGACAAGGTGTGGTCTACTTGCATGGTAAACCATACAATGAATAATTCGAGGCATGTCACCCCCTCGACAAGGTGTGGTCTACTTGCATGGTAAACCATACAATGAATAATTCGAGGCATGTCACCCCCTCTCACCCCCACAAGATGATCGAGGCATGTCACTCCCCCGACAAGGTGTGGTGTAACTGGATGAATCCACTAGAAATCATAAAAGGGATATTATATAATCCTATGTGGCACATAGTTTAGAGACTAAAGACTTTCTATAAGGACACCTTGAGTCGAGCCCTCATCTTAAGTCTCAATCGGTGCTAAGTCTAATCTCACAGAATACTTGAAATAGTCATAACTTGAATAATTTGTAAGAAACATGATAACTTGACATGAGTAACCTTAATCATCATGAAGTCACTTGACTTATAAATCATGTAATAGATTATCAATAACTTGAGAATTCTTATCATGACATTTTATCAAAAACATGGTGGGTTCATGATACTTGTTCAAAATCATGCAATTCAAAAGTGAAATAGTATGAGTAAACTCAATGAAAATCAGCCCACAAATATGTAGTATAACCCTCATGTAGGGTACCTTGAAATCCATCACAAAAACTCATTATAATTCATAGTTTCATAACTCAAAATATGCATAGTCTCAATAGACAAATCAATTCATGGAATAAGCTTGAAATAGATAGTCATGCACAATCAATCAATACTTCATAAAACCTTAACATGATTTATACTCATATTTCACAATAAGAGATACCCATAGGTAATACAACTTGAAAACATGTAATTTTCATTAAAAGGGAATATTGGGCTATATGGGTGAAAGGACCCATGGATGAAGACCCACATATCTTAAACCTTGAATTCTTTGAGGTAAAATTGAAGTAGACTTAGAGCTTGGAATGAGTCCTTGAGTCCCAAAATTGAGCTTGAAATCCTTAGATTTGAATGAGAGAATTGGTAGAGTCTTAGAGAGGATTTTGGGAGTTATAAAGTTGAAAAATGGCTAAGTATGGAATATTTCACGTTTAAATAGGCATGGGGCTATTACCCCAATGCCTTTGGACGAAATAGGAAAAATTAGAAAAATTTTACACTGGTTTGTGCCTTTGGCGCGACGCAAACCAATCGTCGAGATGAAAATACACAGTGGCGCGCCCTAGGTGCGGACAACCACTAGAAATCATAAAATTAGCGAAAATTATTTTTCACCATGGGTCTTCTAAAATTCGGATTATACCTATTTCCTACTCAATTTTGCCCCCTGATCAAGAATATGAAGTTGAATTTTCGAAATCACGCACGAATTTTGAGATATATAAAAATTACGATTATGAGGCATTTCGAAGCACATGAGGGGTGTTTCAAAGCATTCTGTATTTTTATAACTAATAAGACTATTGTTCAATATATATCTATATTCTAATACTCACTTTACTTTGTGTTGATTGAAGATTAATTAGGTAACATATTAATTGGTGACCAACTTGTTTTTATATCTTAAGGATCTACTTAAATTTATTTGCATCAAAAGGAAAAAATATTCATTCGCAAGACATCCTTGATTCATTCTTTATAAGTTTTCATTATATCAAACTTATCAAAACTAGAATTTGTAGCACTTGATATTACAAAAAATGGGGATTCCTTGATGTAGACTTAAAGAGAGTCTTGAAGTTTGAATGGAGATCTTAAGATTCGAAATTAAGCTTGAGACACTTAAATTTGAATGAAATATTTAATTAAGTCTTGGAGATAGTTTTGAGATGATCTTGAGTGATATAGAGTTGAAAAATAGCTAAGTATAGGTATAAGTCAAGATAAAGTGAAAGCCATGATTTTTCTTGGCCATCGCCTTCATGAAGGATTAAAAACTGAATATTTGACTGTGAGAGATACACTTGATTATGGGTTAATTTAAGAGATCGATATGACCACCCAAACTTACTGTATTACCAAAAGTTCGGTATGAATGAATACATCTTCAATTTCAAGAGTTTAAATCTGTAACAGAAATTAATTTTGCTAGTCATAAAATAAGCTCAATATTAAAATTATGTGGAGATACTATCATTGATGATGATTTATTTGAGAAAACTCTCTCCACATTTCATGCTTCAAAAGTGTTGCTACAACAACAATATCGTGAAAATAGATTTAAGAAATATTCTGAGTTAATTACATGCCTACTTGTGACTGAGCAAAATAATACTTTACTGATAAGAAATCATGAAGTCTGCCCACTGTGTTTGCTCCATTCCCTGAAGCGAATATTGTAGCAAGGTCTAATAAGTCTGAAATAAGATAAAATAATTATCATGGTCGTGGTCGCGATCATGGTCGAGGATGCAGGCGAGGGCGTAGTGGTAGATAAAATAATTTTTCACGATCCAAGCTTAGGGCCTAGACGTGACACGGCGAATGAGAACCCGACGGGATCCAAACAAACCTCTTAGCATATCAATCACACATCCTTGGTTGCAGAAGCAAAGTAAACAACAACAAGGGATAATCTAAAAGGAAAGTGGGACTACGAGAAGTCTTTGATAGTCATAAAAATATAAAGAGTCAAGCTAATAATATAAATACATCATAATATTCTAACAACACCTCTAAACTTAGAATGGAGCGGGGGCTAAGACACTTTCCTGGCTCACCATCATAATGTCAAATGTTCAACATAAAGAAGTCTTAGAGAAGTAGAAAGTGTCCCTGAACTTGAGGACTCACCAAGCTTATCTTCGAATAATCTCACTAGCCACGTGGAGGATAATCAAGAGGAGCTCCAATCTCTACATGGTGATGTCATGTAGGCATAAAGTATGCGTTAGTACGTTTCAATGTACTAAGTATGTAGGATGCAATGCAACAAGACATAAGCAAATATAGTCAAAATGCATAGTAATAGCAATAGCTTAACATAATCTCAATATGACATGCATGATCAATGCTTGAAGTAAAACATGTTTATAAATCGTACAACTTGCGTGGAATATGATACATATGTGGGAAGAGACCTTAACTGACAAAGAATAAGACCAAGTGAGCTACAACTTGAAATTTCGATAATTATCCTTCATCGATAAAGAGGTGGTCTACTTGCCAAGGTAAACCATACTTCACCTTACGGGAGCCCATCCCATTTCAGTG
>DF364644.1:0-20070 GCA_000787875.1 Solanum virginianum | reverse complement strand
CTATCACCTTACCACTTTGCATCAAAACACACCCCAAACTAATTCTTGAGGAATCACAATGTACCACAAATCCTTCCAACCCTTCTGCTAGAGCCAAGATGGGAGCGGAGACAAGCCTATCCTTCAAAGTTTGGAAACTCTTTTCACACTCATCGATCCACACAAATTTTACCTTCTTTTGTGTCAACTTAGTCATAGGAGAAGCAATGAAGAGAAACCATTCACAAAGCTTTGGTAATAACTCACCAAACCCAAGAAACTTCTAATGTCTGATGGCGTCAAAGATCTAAGCCAATTTCTAATCACCTCTGTATTCTTAGGATCCACCTTAATACCATCACCCAACACCACATGCCCTAGAAAAATAACATCTTTCAACCAAAACTCACATTTCTCATATTTTGCATACGACCTCTCCTCCCTCAACATTTGCAACACCATCCTCAAGTGATCCACATGCTCCTTCTCACTATGGGAATAAATCAAGATATCATCAATAAAAACCACCAAAAACAAGTCAAGGTAGGGTTTTAAGACCCTACTCATGAGATCCATAAATATAGCTGGTGCATTGGTGTCACAAACCAAGCCTAGGGACTAGACGTGACACGACACAATGGGAACTTGAAAGGACCCCAAGCAAGCCTCTTAGAACATCATTACACATCTTTGGTCACGGAAGCAATAAAATCAGCATCAAGAGATAATAAATTGAGAAAAAAGAGGCTAAGGGAGCACTTTCATATCATAGACATCAAGAACAATAGAGTCAAGGCTCTTAGCATAGATACATAACATGTTCAACAACACCTCTACTATATAGATAAGAGCGGGGGACATGACAGACAACCGGGATCACCCTCATAGTTAATACATAAACAAAAGAAAGATAGTTTTTGTACATAGCAAGAGACCATAACCAACGTCCCCAGAATGGAGGACTCATCAATAAGATTGAGAGACAATCATACTAGCCACGTAGCAGCTGATGGATCAAGCGGTGCTCTGGTTCCTACATGGTGACATCATGTAGGCATAGAGTATGCGTTACTATGTTTGAATGTACTAAATATGTAGGTTGCAATGTAACAATAGATAGATATCATATGCAAAATGCATAATAATACTCAATAGATAGCATAATAGTAAGATGACATGTATGAATGATACTTGGAGCAAAGTCATGCTTATATAGAACATAATACATGTGTAGAAAGAGACATTAATATAGACTATCCAAGGTCTACCCCCCTTTGGACAGATGAATGAGGTGCAAACCCCTCAAAATAGTTAATGACGTACCAACCCCTCAATATAGTTACCCGAGCCTATCACCCCCCCAGCTAGGGACCAAGGTACAAACCCCTCAATATGGTTAATGAGGTACCAACCCTTTAATATTGTTACTCGGGCCTATTGCCCCCCGAGCTAGGGACCAAGGTACCAATCTCTCGATGTGGTTACTTTGGCCAACAACCCCCCGAGCTAGGCTTGGTCAAGTCACAACACCATATAGAGAATAACATATACATACATTCATTTCATCATCATTTCATCGTCATATAGTTATTCAACTCATAAGATATGCATTAGACCTTCAATTTCTCAAGAAGTCACAATCCAGATATTTTATCAAACACTTGGCAGGTGTGTAGTGCTAGTGTAAAACCATAAAATTCAGGAGTATTATCATACTAGAAAATCCTATGTAAAACCATCAATAGATACTTGGTAACACCCTCAAGAAATATACATCAAAACCCTTCATCAAATTTCACAACCGATCTTAGATTCATAGCCCAAAACATAGCAAAACAACCACAATTTCATAAAACCCAACATAGTATGCAGTGAATTTCATAATAAACAAGACCCATGAGTAAATCAACTTTAAATCATGCAATTTTCAAGAAAAAGAAACTTGGGCATCATGGGTGAAAGGAACCTATGAAAGAAACCCACATACCTTAGCTTTTGAGATGAACTTGATGAAGATTGGAGATGGAGACTTGAAGCTTGAATGAGAAGATGGAGACTTGAAGCTTGAATGAGAACCTTTAACTTGGGATGAGTTTTGAGACTTAAGTTTAGGAGTAAAATATTGGCTAAGTATCTGAATGAGAATTGGAGAATGTTTAGAATGATATGAGGATGAAAAATGACTAAGTATAGGTATTTTCATGCTTGGGAACACTTAGGCCCAAGACTCAATTTGATCCCTTGGACAAGAATATGAAGTCAGATTTTTGATATCACACACAGATTTTGAGATATTTAAAAATTACGATTCCAAGCACTTCCGAGGCACATTTTCAAGCACTTTTTGGGGTCGTTTCAATATCTCCACCTTGGGAACATTCGTCCTTGAATGTCAAAGAAACATATATGAAAGATGCAAACATGACACTTTCAACCCACATAAAGATGCAAGAATGCACTTAAACGTCATTTCAAAAATCTTATCATAAGTGTAAAATCATCATGAACTTTTCAATTTAAACATGAATGTATTCATATGTCATGGGCTGAACTTAGACTTGAAATTACATAGGGGACTAGATCAATACCATAGGCTGGAGTAGAGTGGAAAAGATAATGATATCGCTTTTGCATATCCGCTTCGGACTCCCATGTAGCACTTTCATTTTTTTGATTCCTCCAAAGGACCTTAACAAAAGCTACATTTTGTTCCTTAATCTCTTCACTTGACTATCCAAAATCTAAACCAGAACCTCTTCATGGGTCAAATTGTCTTCCATAACACATACAACATCAATGGGCATAATAGCATTAGGATCACTCACACACTTCCTCAACATAGACACATGAAAGACCGTATGAACCAATTCCATTTGTCTAGGCCAATCCAACTCATAAGCTACCTTTCCAATTCTCCTTACTACCCTATAAGGGCCCATATACCTATGGCTCAACTTTCCCTTCTTACCAAAATAGACCACACCCTTAATGGGTGTCACTTTCGAATACACCCAATCACCAACTTTGAATTTAAGGTCCCTTCTTCTCACATCAGCATAGGGCTTTTGGCGACTTTGAGCTGTCGTCAACCTCTCCCTAATCATCCTAACCTTCTCAAGAGCCTCCATAACTAGATCTAGTCCCAACAAAGCCACCTCACCCATTTCAAACCACCCAACCGGTGATCTACAACGTCTACCATAAAGGGCCTCAAAAGGAGCCATACCAATGCTAGAATGATAACTATTGTTGTAGCAAACTCAATCAACGTAAGACGATCATCCCAACTACCTATGAGCTCTAATACATAAGCCCTAAGCATGTTTTTAAGTGTTTGGATAGTCCTTTCGGCTTGGCCATCCATTTGAGGGTGGAAGGCCATACTAAGCTTAACTTTTGTGCTAAGACCCCTTTGGAAGACGTCCAAAAATGTGAAGTAAATTGAGCCCCACACTCCAATATGATGGATAAAGAAATCCCATGCAATCTCACCAAGTCATGAATGTATAACCTAGCATACTCCTTAGCCTCATATGTGGTCTAAACTAGTAAAGTGAGCTGATTTCATCATCCTTTCAACCACAATCCAAATGGAATCAAAACCCTTCCTAATCTTGGGCAACCTAACTACAAAGTCCATATTAATCTCTTCCAACTTTTAAGTAGGAACCTCTATGTCTTGGGTTAGGCCACCCGGCCTTTGATGTTCAACTTGGACTTGTTGACAACTATGGCAAACAGACACAAATTTTGCAATATCTTTCTTCATGCCTCTCCACCAATATACATCTCTCAAATCTCTATACATTTTAGTGGACCAGGGGTGAATAGAATAGGAAGAACCATGGGCCTCACAAAAAATTCTCTCCCTCAAGCCATCAACACAAGTCACACAAAACCTACCTTGGTAACTAACTGCACCATCTCCCCCTGGGGAGAAAACCTCCACCTTTCCATCACTAACCAAGGCCTTCAATTCAAGCAAGGAGGGATCAAGATCTTGCTTAGCTTTCACCTACTCAACAAATGAATATTTAGAACCATCAATGACAACAACACCACCATTACCCACTTCTTCCAACCTAACTCCCAATCTAGCCAAATGATAGACCTCTCTAGCCACCTCCTTATCACCATCATCAACATGAGCTAGGCTACACATAAACACCCTATTCAAAGCATCTGCCACCACATTAGCCTTATTCGGATGATAATGCACACCCATATCATAGTCCTTAAGAAATTTTAACCATCTCTTTTTCCTCAAGTTAAGATCTTTTTGAGTGAAGATATATTGGAGACTCTTATGATTGGTGAATACATCAACATACACTCCATACAAGTAATGATGCCAAATCTTGAATGCAAATACCACGACGGCTAGTTCAAGATCATTGGTAGGGTAGTTCTTTTCATGTACTTTGAGTTTCCTAGAAGCATATGCCATCACCTTACCATTTTTCATTAGAACACAACCCAAACCAACTCTAGAAGCATCACAATACACAACGAATCCTTCTAGCCCTTTCGGTAGTGATAAAATAGGAGCGGACACAAGCTTATCTTTTAATGTTTGGAAGCTTCTCTCACACTCATCGGTCCACATAATCTTGGCCTTCGTTTGAGTCAATCTACTCATGGGAGAAGCAATAGAAGAAAATCCATTCACAAATATCCAATAATAACCCGTTAAGCCCAAGAAGCTCCTAATATCAGATGGGGTCAATGGTTTAGGCCAATTTCTAATCACATCTATCTTTTTAGGATCCACCTTAATACCATCCCTCGATAGCACATGCCCTAGGAAAGCAACCTCCTTCAACCAAAATTCACACTTTTCATATTTGGCATATAACTTCTCTTTTCTCAATCTTTGCAACACAACTCTCAAATGAGCCCGATACTCCTCCTCACCATGAGAATAGATCAAAATATCATCAATGAACACCACAACAAATGAATCAAGGTAGGGTTTGAAGACCCTATTCATAAGGTCTATGAAAATGGCCGTGCATTGGTCAAACCAAAAGACATCACAACAAACTCATAATGCCCATACCTAGTCTAGAAGGCCATTTTTAAATAGCCGGTGCATTGGTCAACCCAAAAGACATCACAACAAACTCATAGTGCCCATACCTAGTTTGGAAGGCCGTCTTGGGAGTATCACACTCCCTCACCTTCACTTGATGATACTCGAACCGAAGATCAATCTTAAAGAAATGGTTAGCCCCTTGTAATTGGTCAGAAAATCATCAATTCTCAAGAGATGATACCTATTCTTGATTGTGACCGTATTAAGTTATCGGTAGTCAATACACATTCTAAGGGACCCATCCTTCTTTTTCACAAACTACACTGGTGCACCCCAAGGTGATTGGCTAGGCCTAATAAAATCCTTCTCCACACCCAATCACCAACTTTGAATTTAAGATTGATCTTCGGAAGGTGATTGGCTAGGCCTAATAAAATCCTTCTCCAACAAGTCCCTCAATTGTTCCTTCAACTCCTTCAACTCCGCCGGGGCCATACTGTAAAGGGAAATAAAGATAGGTTGAGTATCGAGAAGGTGATCTATACCAAAATGTATATCCCTTTCGAGAGGAGCACCAGGAAGGTCATTTGAAAAGACATCAAGGAGCTCATTTACTATCGGAATCGAATATATGGGAAGGACCTTTAACTCCACATCCCTAACCCTCACAAGATGGTAAAGGCACCCCTTAGAGATCAACTTATGGGCTTTATTACAATAGATGAACCTACCCTTAACCACCACATCATAACCCTTCCACTCAAGGATGGGTTCATTTAGAAATTGAAACTTGACCCTATGAGTTCTACAATCAATAGAGGCATGTATGCATGTAACCAATCCATCCCAAGAATGACATCAAAATCAATCATATCTAACTCAACAAGATCACAAGACAATATTTTATGCAAGATGCAAATGAGGCAACCTCTATAAACCTTCCTAGCAATAATAGATACACCAATAGGAGTAGACACCTCATATGACTCACACAATAGCTCAAGGTGAACATGGAACTTTTTGGAAACAAAGGGGGTAACAAAAGAAAGAGTGGCACCCGGATCAATGAATGCATAAATGTCTAAATCAAAGATTTTCAACATATCAATGATGATATCGAAAACCTCCTCAACCCCTTATCTCCCATGTAGAGCATAGAACTAGTTGTGTCTTGGGGCACCATCTTGTGGCCACCTCTCCCTAAAGGAACTGTATTAGCATCGTGTCGATGAACCTCCTTTCGCTTGTTGCAATTCTGAGGACAATCTATTTCCTTATGCCCCATCTCCCCACAACCATAACAAGCACCGGTATTCCTCAAACATGGGCCACCATAACCCTTACCACACTTCGGACACACATCAATAGGACCCATACCACCAACACCTTGGGCCGTTGGAATGTCATTGGCAAACCTCTTATAGGGAGCATGAAAGGACCCTTGGACTTGAAGAAACCGGCCACCCCTTTGGCTTTGGAACTTACCCTCAAAATAGGCCCTCTTGGCCTCTTGACCCCTTCTCTTCCTCAATTACTCCTTTTCCATTTGTTCGGCATAGGTCATAAAACGTGATAAGTTCATGTCACTAATCAACATGGTGGACCGATACTCCTCACTAACTAAGTTGGAAACACCCATCGCAAATTTGTTCATCCTGGATGTTAAGTCGGTCGACAAATGTGGAGCATACTTTGAAAGTTTATTGAACTTAAGGGCATACTCCCTCACACTCGTAGACCTTTGTCTTAAATTCATAAATTCCACCAACTTAGCTTCCCTAAGTTCAAAGGGGAAGAATCGATTAAGGAAGGCCACCTTGAACTCCTCCCAAAGTATCACATAGTTGACTCCCTTCTCTTCCTTCCATTGATTGTACCATATTTGTGCTACCCCTTTGAGTTGGTAGACCGCTAACTCTGCCTTATCCTCCAACCTCACACCCGTGATAGATAAAATCTTGTAGACCTCATCAATGAACTCTTGAGGGTTCTCACTCACCTTTGACCCATAGAATTTTGGGGGATTCATTCTCATGAAGTCTCTCACTTGAGATATCAATGTAGGAGCATGAGGGGCTTGGGCCTCTTGGTTGGCTTAATTAGCCACAACTTATGCAAGCAAAGTGAGAGCATCCTAAAGCTCCCTATTAGCCGGTTGCTCCTTGGGTGTAGGGGCTCTTCTTCCTCTCGTGTTAGGCATGATCTAGCATAGACAAGGATAATAGTTAGGTGAAAAACCTTACTTCAACTTCTATAGCATGACATAGAGTAAGAATAAGGGAAGCATTTTTGAAACACCTTATAGCCTCTAGCTTATAGTTGTGGTGCACAACACAACCATGAACAAGATTTTAATAGATGCAGTGTGTTGGACTCCAATGATCTAACAAGCTAGTGCTCTGATACCAAGTTTGTCACGACCCAAGCCTAAGGCCTACATTTGACACGGCGTAAGGAAAACCTGAATGGACCCTAAGCAAGCCTATTAGAACATCATTACATATCCTTGGTCGCAGCAGCAATAAAATAAGCATCAAGTGATAATAAATTGGGACAACGGTGGCTAAGGGAACACTTTCATATCATAGACATCAAGAACAATAGAGTCAAGACTCTTAGCATAGATACATAACAGGCCTAAGAACACCTCTACTACATAGTCAATACATAAACAAAAGAAAGATAGACTTTGTACATACCAAGAGATCATAAGCAATGTCCCCATAATGGATGACTCACTAACAAGCTTGAGAGACAACCGTACTAGCCACGTGGAGGGAGAGGATGATCAAGTGGTGCTCTGATTCCTACATGGTGACATCATGTAGGCATAGAGTATACGTTAGTATGTTTGAATATACTAAGTATGTTGGTTGCAATGCAACAATAGATAGATATCATAGGCAAAATGCATAATAATACTCAATAGATAGCATAATAGCCAGATGAAATGTATAATGATGCTTGGAGCAAAGTCATGCTTACATAGAACAAAATACATGTGTAGGAAGAGACCATCAATATAGACTATCCAAGGCCTACCACCCCCTTGGATAGGCAAATGAGGTACAAACCTCTCAAAATGGTTAATGAGGTACCAACCCCTCAATATGGTCACCCGAGCCTACCTCCCCCTAAGCTAGGAACCAATGTACATACCCCTCAATGTGGTTAATAAGGTACTAACCCCTTAATATGGTTATCGGAGCCTACCACCACCCAAGCTAGGGACCAAGGTAACAACCCCTCAATGTGGTTACCTGGGCCTACAACCCCCTGAGCTAGGCTTTGTCAACTCACAACATCATATAGAGAATACCATATACATACATTCATTTCATTATCATTTCATCGTCATATAGTCATTCAACTCATAAGATATGCATCAGACCTTCAATTCCTTAATAAATCACAATCCGGACATTTTATCAAACACTTGGCAGGTGTGTAGTGCTAGTGTAAAACCAAGTAAAGGAAACTTGGACATCATGGGTGAAAGGAACCCATAAAAGAAACCCACATACCTTAGCTTTAGAGATGAACTTGATGAAGATTGGAGATGGAGGCTTGAAGCTTGAATGAGAACCTTTAACTCCGGATGAGTTTTGAGACTTGAGTTTAGGATTAAAATATTGGCTAAGTGTTTGAATGAGTATTGAGGAATATTTAGAATGATATAAAGGTGAAAAATGGCTAAGTATAGGTATTTTCACGCTTGGGAACACTTAGGCCCAGGATCCAAAGGCCATGGATCAAACAAGAAAAATAGTGCACAAAATACACTATAGCGCGCCCTTGGCGCGTCGCGCCAGGGGCGCGGATCGTCTCTGAAAATTGCATTTTTGGAAAAAATAAGGAAGTGACAACACTGCCCAGGACAGGTCCGCGTCGAGCCATCGTTGATAGTTTCTATATCCAAAAATTTTGCAAAAATCAATTTTTGCTATGGTTCTTCTAAAATCAGGTTATACCCATTTCCCATTCAATTTTGCTCCTGATAAATAATATGAAGTGGAATTTTTGATATCACGCACAAATTTTGAGATATATGGAAATTACGATTTTAGGCACTTTCTAGGCACATTTTCGAGCACTTTTTGGGGGTCGTTTCAATTAGTCAACCCAAAGGACATAACCAAAAAGTCAAAGTATCCATATCTCATCTGGAAAGCCATCTTGGGAATGTCACATTCCCTTACTTTGACTTGGTGATACCTGAGCCGAAGATCAATCTTAGAAAAGTTACTAGCCCCTTGAAGTTGATCAAAAAGGTCGTCAATCCTTGGCAGAGGGTACTTGTTCTTTATGGTGACTCTATTAAGTTGCCACTAATCAATGCACATTCTACGGGTACCATCCTTTTTCTTCACAAACAACACCTGTGCACCCCAAGGTGACTTACTAGGCCTTATAAAACTCTTTTCCAACAAATCCCTCAATTGCTCCTTCAACTCTACCGGGGCCATACAATAAGGGGGAATAGAAATGAGTTGAGTATCGGAAAAAGGATGTCTATACCAAAATCTATTTCACTTTTGGGAGGGACACAGGGAAGTTCATCGAGAAAGACATCAAGAAACTCATTAACCACCGGAACCGACTCTAGAGGAAGGACTTTGGACTCAACATCTCTAACCCTCACAAGATGATAGAGACAACCCTTAGAAATCAACTTTTGGGTTTTAAGACAAGAAATGAAGCTACCATTAACCACCACATTGTAACAACCCCAAAAAAGTGCCTAAAAATGTGCCTTGGAATGGTTGGAACTTTTAATTCCATACATCTCAAAATCCATTTGTTATTTCGAAAATGCGACTTCATATTCTTATTTATGGGGTCCAAATAAGAGAAAAAAAAGTCTAACCCCGATTTTAGAGAGAATGATTCACAATTTCAAAATTCTAAGTGACGAATTCCAGAATGAAATTCGCCTTACCGTCGCGATGCACACCAGCTTTATTTTGGTGCCAATTTTCAGTTTCGATCCAAGGCTTTTAAGTCTTGGGCCTAAGTGTTCCCAAACGTGTTTTTACCTATTCTTAGCCTTATTTCACCCTCATATCATCCTAAACATTCCCTAATACTCACTCAAAACCCTTAGTCTTATATTTCCTCAAGATTTAAGTCCCAAACCCTCACCCCAAGCTAAGGTTCTACTTCAAGGTTCTTCTTCAAGCTTCAAGTCTCTATCTCTAAGCTAAGGTATATAGGTTTCTTTCATGGGTTCCTTTCACCCATGATATCCAAGCCTCATTCCACATAAATTGCATGATTTAAAGTTGATTTACAAATGGATCTTGATCATTATGAAATCACTGCACTATGTTAAAGCTATGTAAAATTGTGACTGTTTTGCTATGTTTTGAGTTCTAAATCTTGGATCTAATGTTGGATTTGATAAGGGGTTTTGATGTGAATGTCTTGGGGGTGTTCTAAGGTGTTGGTTGATGGTTTTACAAAAGATTTTCTTGCATGATTTCATCTCTAAATTACATGATCTTTTACCCCCATTACACACCCTCAAAGTGTTTGACAAAATGTCCGACTAGGGTTTCTTGAGGAATTAAAGGTCCAAAGCATGAGATATGATATGAATGATGTTATGATGATAAAATGATCTTATGTAAATAATATACACTATATAAAGTGTTGCATTAGACCATACCCGATCCAGGGGGACAAGAGCCCAGGTAACCATGTTGGGGGTTTATACTCATCAACCATGTGAGGGGTTTATACTTTGTTACTGTGTTGGTAAGGTGTGATTACCATCAACCATGTGAGAGACTTATACCACACAACCACCAAGGGCTTTATACCTTGAACAACTTGCTTGGTCTCTTCTTCACATATGATATCCTATATAAGCATAATTTACTTAAGCATGTTTTACTTAAGCATTGAACATACATGCCATATTGTTATATTATGTCTATTTCTTAATATTATGCATTTTTATTATGATCCCTATCTATTATTGCATTGCATCCTACATACTTAGTACATTCAAACGTACTAACGCACACTCTATGCCTATATAATGTCACCATATATGAACCGGTGCCCAAGTTGATCATCCCTCTCCTTCAGGTGGCTAGTTCAGTGCTACTCAAGCTAGTTGGTGAGTCCTCCACTTTGAGGACCTTAGTATATGTTTCTCTCATTATGTATTTACTTTCCATTTAGACTATGAGGGTGAGCCCGGTTACTTTGGCTTGGCCCCCGCTCCTATCTATATAGTAGAGGTGTTGTTGGACATGCTATGTATCTATCATATGAGTCTAGACTCTTATACCTTGATTATGATGTTGTACAAGCTTTCCCCTTAATCCTATTGCCCCTATTTCTACTCTTTTATGTCATTTAAATGGTTCCGTGAGTAATGATGTGTAATGATAAGTTAAGAGACTTGTTTGAGGACCCCCTCGGGCTCCCCATTTGTCGTGTCACGTCTAGGCCCTATTTTGGGTCATGAAACACATCATGACTTTCCCATTCAAGGACGAGTTCATTAGGGAATTGGAATTTAACCCTACAGGTTCTACAATTAATAGAAACATAATATGTATGCAACCAATCCATCCCAAGAATGACATCAAAATCCACCATCTCTAATTCAACAAAATCACAAGGCAAGATTTTATGGAAAATGAACACGGGACAATTTCTATAGACTCTTCTAGTAACAATGGACTCATCAATGAGGTTAGACACTTCATAAGGTTCATATAACAATTCGGGACTAAGACAAAACCTTTTGGCAACAAAAGGAGTAATAAAAGAAAGAGGGGCACCCGGATCTATCAATGCATACACATCAAAATAAAAAACCTTTAACATATCGGTAACTACATCAGGCACCTCATCAACTCCTTGTCTTCCTTGAATAGCATAGAATCTATTTTGCCTTGATGCACCCCCTTATTGGCCTTCTCTTCCCCTTTGAATCGCCTTTGCACCTTGGCCTTGTGGATGGCCATCTCTACCTTTATTTTGTGCATGAGGGCAATCAATAAATTTGTGACCGATCTCACCACAACCAAAGTAGGCATTAGAATTCCTTAAATATGGACCACTATGATTCTTTTCACACCTTGGAAATCTAGGCTTTATCATTCCTTCATTACCACCTTGGAACCTTTAATTAGGCACCTTATCAATGAAAAACCTCTTGATGGAAGCGTTGGATGACTCTTGGTCTTGGAACTTGTGTCTTTGAGAAAATCGGTAACCTTTAGAACCTTGGAACCTAGCTTCAAATCAAGCCCTCTTGGACTCATCACTTCTTCTCTTTCTAAGCTTTTCCCTCTGTAATTGCTCGGCATGTGTCATGAGGTGGGACAAATCCATATCACCTATTAGCATGGCGGTATGACACTCCTTATTAACAAAGTCGGATACACCTGACACAAATTTATTCATCTTTGACTTTGGCTCGGTAACTAATTGTGGGGAATACTGGGAGAGTTGGTTGAACTTGAAGGCGTACTCCCTCACACTCATAGACCCTTGCTTTAGATTTGTAAATTCCATCAGTTTTGCTCCCTTAGCTTAATAGGAAAGAACTGGTTGAGAAATTCTTCTTTGAACTCCTCCCAAGGGATAACATCACCATTTCCCTTCTCCATCTTCCATTGAGTGAACCATATTTGAGCCACCCCTTTGAGTTGGTAGGTCGCCAACTCCGCTTTTTCCTCTGGATTAACCCCCATAATGGACAACACCTTATAGACCTCATTAATAAATTCTTGGGGATCTTCATCCACCTTGGACCCATAGAACTCCGGTGGATTCATCCTAATCCCTCACCCTAGAGGCCGGAGTAGGAGCATGAGGGGCTTGGGCCCCTTGGTTGATTTGGTTGGTCACAGCATGACCCAAGCCTAGGGCCTAGATGTGACACGGCGAATGGGAACCCAAAAGGTCCCCAAACAAACCTCTTAGGATATCATTCACACATCCTTGGTCGCAGAACCAATGTAAACACGTCAAGAGAATAGAATTAGAGATAGAGACTAGGAGAAGAGTTTAGTAGCATAATTCATAGAGTCAAGGCTCAAACATAATTACATCATTTGCCCTGGGGCCAAGACAATCTTTTTGAGCTCACCCTTTTAGTATCAAGGTGTTCATCATACGGAAATAACATAACCAAGAGAGAAGAAGGCTAATGTCCCCAAACTTAAGGACTTACCACAAGCTATCTTCTAGATGTCAAAACTAGCCACAAGTAGGATGATCGTGAAGAGCTCCGATTTCTACATGGTAACATCATGTAGGCATAGAGTATGCATTAGTATGTTTGAATGTACTAATTATATAAGATGCAATGCAACAAGAGATAGACAACATAGTCAAAATGCATAATTAGGCAATAAGTGAGCATATAACAATATGACATGCATGAATGATGCTTGAAGTAAAACATACTTCTATAGAATATATTACATGTGTAGTAAGAGACCATCACTATAGAATCCAAGGCCTACCACCCCCTTGGAGAGGCAATTGAGGTATCAACCCCTCAATTGGTTGATGGTTGTCACACGCTACTATCCATGGTGATTAAGGTATCAACCCTTCAATTGGTTGATGGTAGTCACACCCTGCCATACATGGTGATTGAGGTATCAACCCCTCAACTGGTTGATAGAAGTCACACCTTGCCATCTACGGTGATTAAGGTATCAACCCCTTACCCTGCCATCTATGGTGATTGAGGCCTAGCACCTCTCAATAAGGTGAGGTCAACTTGCAACACTATAGATACTTTTCATGCAATCAACTCATATATACATTACTTTTATCATCATAAAGTCACTTGACTCGTAGGCCATGCAATAGATCATTAATAGCTCAAGAACCCTAAATGGGGCGTTTTATCAAACACTTGGAGGGTGTGTAATGCTAGTATAAAACCATTCAATTCAAGAGTGAAATCATGAAAGAAAACTTGAAGTAAATCAACCCACCAACACTTAGTAATACCTTCATGCAATATACATTGAAACCCTTAATCAAATCTCAAAAGAGATAATAGATTTATAGCTCAAAACATGCTTAAACAGTCACACTTTTACAAACCTCCAACAAAGTTCAGGGTCAAATTCATAATAAGAAGACCCATCAAATAAATCAACTTAGAACCTTGTAATTTAGGTAAAAAGGAAGCTTGGACACCATGGGTGGAAGGACCCAATGGTTGAAACCCGCATACCTCAACTTTGGAGATTACCTTGATGAAGATTAAGATGAGAACTTAAAGCTTGATTGAATTCCTTAATATCTAGAATGAGTTTAGGACCCTTGATTTTAGTGAAATATTTGTCTAAGTGTTTGAGAAGGTTTTGGGGAATGTATTTTATGATATGAGGTTGAAAAATTGATTAAGTATAAGTATTTTTATGCATAGGAAGACATAGAACCAAGACCCAAAGGCCTTGGATCGAATAACTAAAAACTGGCAAAAATAGATACATGTGAAGAATTAGGCCCAAGACCCAAAGACCTTGGACCGAAACAGTGAACTGAAGCAAAAATAACATTGATCCGCGATCGTCTCTAGAAATTGCAAATTTTGGGAAATAAAATTTTGATATGGTTGCTCTAAAATAGGGGTTAGACCTATTTCTCACTTAATTTTTCCCCGAGATCATGAATATGAAGTCAGAATTTTGATATCACACACGGGTTTTGAGATATATGGAAATTACGATTATGGAAACTTCCATGGCACATTTTCATGCAGTTTTTGGGGTCGTTTGAATATTTACCCCTTGGGAACATTCATCCCCAAATGTGAAAGAAACTACATAAGAAGGATAATCATGAAGAGATCTGCCCTAACAAGAATGCAACACTACAGTTAAACATTATTTTCAAAAATCTCAACATAAGTGTCAAAATCACTATGAACTTGTCAGCATAAACATGAATGCTAGCAATTGACATAGGGGCTGAAACATAAGACTTGAAATAGCATAGAGGACTTAGAATTAGTACCTTAGGCTTGAGTAGAATGGAAGAGATAAGGATATTGCTTTTACATGTCCGCCTCGGCTTCCCGTGTGATACTTTCAACTTGTTGGTTCCTCCAAGAACCTTGACAGAAGCATCTTCCATTGAGTGAACCATATTTGAGCCACCCCTTTGAGTTGGTAGGTATGACTTCTGATGACTTTGGTTTGTTTTCAACCTTTCCATAATTAACCTTACCTTCTCCATAGCCTCCATAACTAGATACAGACCTGTCAAAGCCATTTCCCCTACCTCAAACCATCCAACCGGGGACCTACAACATCTACCATAGAGAGCCTAAGGCTCAAACATAATTACATCATTTGCCCTGGGGCCAAGACAATCTTTTTGAGCTCACCCTTTTAGTATCAAGGTGTTCATCATACGGAAATAACATAACCAAGAGAGAAGAAGGCTAATGTCCCCAAACTTAAGCCAATAGGAGATAGTCATCCCAACTACCCTTAAACTCTAAAACACAACCTCTAAGCATATCCTCAAGTGTTTGGATAGTTCTTTCAGCTTGGCCATCCGTTTAAGGGTGAAAGGCCGTAAAAGAGCTTTACCTTAGTACCAAGACTTCCTTGGAAGGACCTCCAAAAGTGAGAAGTGAATTGAGCACCACGATCCAATATAATAGACAAGGGAAATCCATGAAATCTAACCAACTCATGAATGTACAACTTAGCATAATCTTTGGCACCATAAATAGTCTTAGCTGGTAGGAAATGAGCCGACTTTGTCATTCTATCAGCCACAACCCAAATAGAATCAAAACCCTTTCTAGTCTTAGGCAACCCAACCACAAAATCCATGTTAATTTACTCCCACTTCCAAGTAGGAATCTCTATATAGTGGGTTAGGCCACCTGACCTTTGATGCTCGACTTTGACTTGTCGGCAACTATGACAACTAGATACAAGTTTGGCAATGTCTCTTTTAATACCACCCCACCAAAATACTTCTCTCAAGTCTCTATACATCTTTGTAGAATCGAGGTGAATGGAATAGGAAGAATTATGAGCCTCATCTAAAATCTTCTTTATCAAATTATCAACTCAAGGCACACACAATCTACCTTGGTACCTAAGGGCACCATCTCCACGTTGGGAGAAAACCTCCACATTACCATCTCTCACGAAAGCCTTTAACTCTAGCAAGGTAGGGTCAAGATCTTGCCTTGCCTTCACCTCCTTAATCAATGAAGATTTGGAACCATCAACCACCACTACCCCACACCATTATCAACCTCCTCCAACCAAACTCCCAACCTAGCCAACTGATGAACCTCTCTAGCCACCTCTTTGCCCTCATCCCCAACATGTGAAAGGCTACCCATAGACACCCTACTCAAAGCATCGGTCACTACAATAGCCTTACCAGGGTGATAATGCACACTCGTATCATAATCCGTAAGAAGGTCGAACCACCTTCATTGTCTCAAATTGAGATCTTTTTGAGTGAACACATATTAGGGACTTATGATCGTTGAACAAATTAACATGCACCCCATACAAGTAATGATGCCAAATTTTCAAAGCAAATACCACGACAACTAACTCAAGATCATGGGTAGGATAATTCTTTTTTTGTACCTTAAGTTGTCTAGGAGCATAGACTATCACCTTACTATTTTGCATCAATACACACCCCAAACCAATCCTTGAGGCATCACAATACACAACAAACCCTTCTAGTAGTGACAAGATAGGAGCGAAGACAAGCTTATCTTTCAAGGTTTGAAAACTTTTTTCACACTCATCGGTCCACACAAATTTAGCCTTTTTTTGAGTCAAATTAGTCATAGGAGAAGCAATAGAAGAGAACCCACTCACAAACATCCGCTAGTAACCCGCTAAGCCCAAGAAGCATTTAATATCCGATGGAGTCAAAGGTCTAGGCCAATTTCTAATTACCTCTGCCTTCTTAGGATCCACCTTTATACTATCACCCGACACCACATGACCTAGAAAGGCAACCTCTTTCAACTAAAACTTACATTTTTCATATTTGGCATACAACTCCTCCTCCCTTAAGATTTGTAACACCACCCTCAAATGAGCCACATGCTCCTCCTCACTATGGGAATAGATCAAGATATTATCAATGAATACCACCATAAACAAATCAAGGTAGGGTTTAAAGACCCTATTCATAAGATCCATGAAGATAGCCGGTGCATTGGTCAACCCAAAAGACATAACGACGAATTCATAGTGGCCATATCTATTCCAGAAAGCCGTCTTGGGAATATCACACTCCCTCACTTTCACTTGGGGATACCCGGACCGAGGATCAATCTGAAGTGACTAGCCCCTTGAAGTTGGTCAAATAAATCATCAATCCTTGGTAGAAGGTGCTTATTTGTGATGGTGACTCGATTAAGTTGTGGGTAATCAATATACATTCTCAGAGAACCATCCTTCTTCTTCACAAATAACACCAGTGCACCCCAAGGTGATTGGCTAGGCATAATAAAACCCTTTTCTAACAAATCCTTTAATTGCTCTTTCAACTCCTTCAACTTCTTCGGAGCTATACAGTAGGAAGGAATAGAAATAGGTTGAGTGTTGAAAAAGAGATCTATACCAAAATATATTTCCCTCTCGAGAGGAACACCGGGAAGCTCACTAGGGAAGATATCTAGGAACTAATTAACCATTGAAACCAATTCTATGGGGAGAAATTTAGACTCAACATCCCTAACCCTCATAAGATGATACAGACACCTCTTAGAAATCAACTTATGGGCTTTAATACAAGAAATAAACCTACCCTTGACCACTACATCATGACTCTTCCAATCAAGGATGAGTTCATTTTGGAATTGGAATTTGACCCTATGGGTTCTACAATCAATAGAGGCGTAATATGCATGTAACCAATCCATCCCAAGAATGACATCAAAATCTACCATATCCAACTCAACAAGATCATAAGGCAAAATTTTATACAAAATGCAAAGGGGACAATTTCTATAGACCTTTCTAGCAACAATAGATGCACCAATGAGAGTAGATACCTCATAAGGCTCACACAACTATTCGGGCTCAACATGAAACTTCTTGGCAATAAAAGGAGTAATAAAAGAAAGAGTGGCACCTGGGTCTATCAATGCATACACATCAAAATCAAAGACTTTTAACATACCAGTGACGATATTGAGCACCTCATCAACCCCTTGCCTCCCATACAAAGCATAAAACTGCTTGTGCCTTAGGGCACCACCTTGTTGACTATCAGGCACCTCATCTACCCTTTCCTCCCTTGAAAAGCATAGAACCGATTGTGCCTTGGGGCACCACCTTGTTAGCCTCCTTTCCCCAAAGAAACCATATTTGTACCCCGACAATGTGGACAAACATCTTTACCCTTATTTTGATTATGAGGACAATCAACCTTCTTGTGACCCACTTCTCCACAACTTTACCAAGCATTGGTATCCCTCATACATAGGCCAGCATGACCTCTACCATATTTTGGACACATACCATTAGGCACCACACCACCATCACCTTGGGCCCTTGGGTAGTCATTCGCAAACCTTCTTTTAGGATCATGAGAAGACCCTTGGCTTTGATGAAACCGGCCACCCTTGGGACCTTGGAACTTACCATTAAAATTGACCCTCTTGGCCTCATAACTTTTCCTCTTTCTCAACTTCTCCCCCTCAAATAGTTTACCATAAGTGATAAGGTGGGACAAGTCCATGTCACTTATCAACATAGTGACACGACACTCTTCATTAACCAAATCGGGTACCCCTATCACAAACTTATTCATCCTAGACCTCGGGTCGGTAACCAAGTGTGGTACATATTTAAAGAGTTGGCTGACCTTGAGGGCATACTCCCTCACACTCATAGATCCTTGCTTCAAATTTATGAACTCCATTATTTTGGCCTCCTTAAGCTTAAAAGGGAAGAACCGGTTGCAGAAAGCTGCCTTAAACTCCTCTCAAAGAATCACATGGTTGATCCCCTTCTCCTCCTTCCATTGAGTATACCATATTTTAGCCACCCCTTGAGTTGGTAAGCCATCAACTCCGCCTTCTCTTCTGATCTAACACAAACAATTTAATAACATTTTGTACACCTCATCGATAAACTCTTGTGGGTCCTCATCCACTTTAGATCCATTGAATTCTGGTGGGTTCATCCTCATGAAATCCCTTGCTCTAAATGCTGGAGTCGGAGCATGAGGGGCTTGGGCCCCTTGAGTGACTTGATTAGTCATGGCTTTAGCTAGCATGGTGAGAGCATCCCGAAGCTCTCCATGAGCCGATTGTTCTTCGGGTACATGGGTTCCTTTTCCTCTTGTGTTAGGCATAATCTAAAAATGGCATAGAACATTCGTTAGATGGGAAACCTTGATGTTTATACTCCAACAGTAAAGCGGTCATAGTTAAGTATAAACCTAACCAGGGTTAGGATCAAATCCACAGGGAATATGGGACTTGACTATGTTAATCCACTACCAATCACTTCAAGCATCGATTATTATATTCTCTAAAATAGGGTTTTTTTATGAGTCAAAATGAAGAACAAAAATAAACACTACACTAATTATGTAAGAAGACAATCAAATTAAGGGACAACTTGGGAATTGTGTTCCCCATGATTCGTTGACTCAATTACCCTAGACAAAATAACTCCGATCAAGACATTGCATACAGTAACGATAACTTAGGTTCTTTCAGCCCACTTGTGAAAGTGAAAGTTGAATTTCACTATGACGCTTGGTCGGCAACCATGGCTTGCCAATTAACCATTACCATTATCCTAGTCAATCTTTCCTTGGTCAGGTTTGGATGATTAGAGGAGAACACGTCAATCGAATCCTGTCATCTACTTCCCTTTTCCTATTCGTCACTACCTTGGTCAGGATCGTGATAGTATGTGGGGTTCGATGTTGGCTACCACCAAACAACATTCAAAATAAAGGAAAATAGACAATACACACAAATACCCAATCAAAGAAATGCACAAAATCTATATTATTTCAAGTCAACTCTTCATGGTTCCCACAACCCCAAG
>DF364645.1:7120-27547 GCA_000787875.1 Solanum virginianum | reverse complement strand
TAGATTCATCTTCTAATTTTAAATGATAAAATCCTGACTTACAATCAAATTTACTAAAATAATTATATCCTTGTATTTGCCTAATTTTTAGTATTTTATTAATAACTGGGTGGGAACGTGGTCTCAACCTGATTTTAAAGCAACCAGATCAAAAACTAATTTTTTAATCCAAAAATTGAGATAATAAGGGTACACGATGGGGCGGCCACACGCCCCAATCGTGGACCCACACTTATACATTTTTTTAATTTTTTGACGGGGGTTGAATTTTTGAAAATACACAGGTACATGACTGGTCCGCGTCGCGGACCTATTCCACCAAAGTTCAAAATTTGAAATCTTTTGAGGGGCATTCTAGACTTTTTTCCACCTTTTTTTTACTTACCCCATGACCAATACAAGTCATTTTTGGTCTGAAATAGTTTCAAAAACCTATTCCAAAGCCCCTGACGCTAAAACTAAGTAGAAATCTTGAGCAAAGAAGAGAAGAAAGAACTAGGGTTCAAAGGATTGAGGCTAATTCTTGAGGAATTGATTAGCAAACTCCATACCAGGTATGTAAGGCTATCTAAAGTGTTGGACTTGTTTATCCACACGCCCCGTCTTTAACTTGAGTCAAGATTTTTGAGTATTAATTGCATTCTTTAAAACTTATGATTCGTAAATCTTGGAATTCTTGTACAGGAATGGGTTTCTTGAAATTATTTAAGTTAAATTATGAGTTGCACTGTTACTTTGAATTATAAAAGTATTTTACATGATTGATGCATGAACCCTCAACTTAGCATTTTTTCCTTGCTTACTGATTAGTTGAAATTATGAACCCAACCTGTCAAACTAAGTAATGTGATCTCGAGAAGTACGTTTTCTTGCTTTATGTATGTCTTAATGCTTTATGTATGCATATAATGAGTATCTATCATGTAGTATATGCTGAGCATGCTAATATGATGTCACTTGATCGTAATTTATAAGAGTCTTGCATGATGTGGAGTAGAGTCTTGAGTTGTATTGCATGGACGACGGTCCTAAGTTGTTGAGTTGTTGGGAAATTGAGTTGAGCTACTGAGAACTGAGTTGACTTGTTTGAGAAAAGTTGAGCTAATTTCTATGAGCATGATTTAGTCTTGGAAGGAGTATTAAGCATTGAGTTGGGTGAAGAGAGTCACCCCAGAAGTACATAGCCAGCGTAGGATGGTCGCACAGGATAATTGTAGTGACACAAGTCCCCATAGAGGGACACTCTCTTAAGATCCAAGAAAGAGAGGTAGAGGTTGACGCGCCCTTTTTCGTGGCAAGTTAGGAACGGGCGAGGCAACGATGCCATATTCATTGTACATAACCAAAACTCATGGTGGTGTGAGTTATGTCGGTTAGAGAAACTTCCAAGCAATACTTGAGTTGAGTATATCATGATTTTTGAACCAAGTCGCATTAAAAGACTAAGTCTATTTTTTAAAGCAAGATTTTAAATTTAAAACACGCATGATTTATTTGAGTTGAGGTATGAGATAAAGAGTTGAGTTTTGAGTTGAGTTATTGATTGGTTTGAGCCTTATCTGTTTACTTTCAGCCCGTTTACATATCAATACATTCCACCTATTGATACTATTTGATGTTGCATCATTTCATAATGTAGATACGAGAGATAGAGGACATCAGTAGATGCATCATTTAGGTTCAAAATTTTGAGATCCAGAGATTAGTAAGCCCTCCTTACTCTTTGAAGGAGCCTATTTTTATTATATTTATTTCTTTATTTATTGAATTGGGTAGCCATGCCTATCGTGGTAGCTTCTAGACTATTAGAGTAGAGGCTTCATTGACCTAGAGTGGAGTATTTATTAAGTATTTTAACTTCAGTCTTAAACTATTTTGAGAAACTATTTATAATAATTCCGCCTTTTATTTAATTTTATAATTGAGTATTATTCTGTTGTTGAGAAAGAGGTGACAATGAGACCAAGTGGTTCGCTCAAGGACTAGCAATAGTCTTTGAGTGCCAATCACATCCATGGTACCCTCCCGAGGTATGGCAAACTTGGTATCAGAGCCCGATTCTAGTGTCCTAGGTAGCCTATGAAGCCGTGTCTAATCGAGTCTTGGTTATGGGTTTGTTGTGTATCACACTTCATAAGCAGGAGGCTATAGGACATTAGGAAGTGTTGCCCTTCTTCTCTCATCTGAGTTCGTGTGATAGAGTTTAACTCTATGAAAGTCTTAATCTAATTCATGTGTTACGCATTTGCAGAATATACCTCCTAAAAGAACAGCTGCCCAGAGAGATGCTTCAGATCCAACTGCTGAAAAATGCCTAGCCAGAGGTCCCTACCCAGATGGAGACGAGAAGATGGGGTCGGCCTGCTAGGGCTGCTGAGGTCTCACAGGCCCCCCTGCACAGCCGCAGTTGGCTCCCACTTCAGATGCAGAGTTAAGGGGAGCTATTACCATGCTTACTCAGCTAGTGGCCTTGCAGAGCAGTAGGTGAGGTCCCTAAGCTCCTAGTTAAAACATCACCAACAGACATAAGAAGTTCTATTACCATGCTTACTCAGCTAGTGGCCTTGCAGAGCAGTAGGTGAGGTCCCTAAGCTCCTAGTTCTTGTTCTCAAGCTCCTAATTCTTGTTCCCAAGAGCCTACAGCTACTACTCGGCTCAGAGACTTCTTAAGAATGGACTCGCCAGTCTATGTGGGGACAAAGGTTGAGAAGGATCCACAAAATTTCATCAATGAGATGTATAAGGTGTTGAGGATCATGCATCTAGTGGGGTTGAAGGAGTTGAGCTTGCCTTCTACCAGCTGAAGGACGTGGCGAACGTCTAGTATAACCAGTGGGCAGATAGTCGAGGTGAGGATGCTGAGCTTGCAGAGTGGGATGAGTTTGAGGGTGCTTTCCTCAACCATTTCTTTTCCCAATAGTTGAGGGAGGCAAAGATTTAAGAGTTTATAAACGTGAAACAGGAGGGGATGACTATCAAGGAGTACAGCCTGAAGTTCATTAAGCTATCCAAGTATGCTCCAGAGATGGTCCAAGACATAAGAGCAAGGATGAGGAAGTTTATGACTGGGTTAGGCAGACATGCGAAGTGACAATGTAAGGCAGCGTTACTGATTCTAGGCATGGACATTTCCTGAATCATGGTTTATGCCCAACAAACTGAGGAGGACAAGAAGAAAGACAGAGAAGAGCACATGAGCAAGAAAGCCAAGTCAACTAGGCATGAGGCTAACCAGCACAAGCAGGATAAGGGGGACAGATCTTACATCTAGAAGACACATTCGGGGTATGCCCTATCATCAGCCAGTGCACCCACTCCCAATGTTAGGTATGATCAGAAATCACAAGGGCAGTCGAACTTTAGAGCACAGGGTTCACAAGCCAGTGTGACCCTTAGATCGGAAGGGAAACCACCCTATGGGAAGTGTGATAGGATGCATTTGGGGGAATGCAAGGAAGGAGGAAATGGTTGCTATAAGTGTGGCCAGACAGGTCACTTCCTGAGAGACTGTCCATTTTGGGGAAATAGAGCCTAATCTTCTACTACCATACCACCACCCAGAGATAATTAGAAGGGTGCCAAACTAGGTACAAGCGGAGAAACGAATCATCATTATATAATGGGGAATAGACAGGACCAAGAGGTTGCACCTAAAGTTATGATGGGTATACTCTGAGTCTTTACTTTCGATTGTTATGCTTTGCTTGATCTAGGGGTGACAGTATCCTTTGTGACACCATATGTGGCTAAAAAATTTGAGATTTTCCCTAAGTGTTTACTTAAGCCCTTCCCTATTGCCACTCCTGCTGGTGAGTCTATCATAGCCATAGGAGTTGATAGAGATTGTTTAGTGTTTATTTACCATAGGGATACTCTTGTTGATTTGGTTGAGTTAGAGAAGATTGACTTTGATATAATTCTTGGTATGGACTAGCTCCACGCTTGCTATGCCACTATTAATTGTAGAACTTGAATCGTCAGGTTCCAGTTTCCCAATTAGCCTATTATAGAGTGGAGAGGAGATTCTGTTGCCCCTAAGGGTAAATTTATTTCCTATCTTAGGGCTAGAAAGTTGATCTCTAAAGGGTGTATCTACCACCTCGTGCAAGTCAAATCTAATGATGTTGAGCTTTCTACTCTTGAGTTAGTCCCGATTGTAAATGAGTTTCCTGAAGTATTTCTTGAGGATCTGCCTGGAGTCCCTCCCAATAGAAAGATTAACTTTGGGATCGATGTTCATCCTGATACCCAGCCTATCTCGATTCCACCTTATAGAATGGCCCCCGCTAAGTTAAAAGAGTTGAAGGAGCAGTTGAGGAATTTGATAGAGAAGGGATTTATCAAATCGAGTGTGTCTCCTTGGGGTGCTCCTATTCTATTTATACTGAAGAAAGATGGGTCTCTCAGAATATGCATAGATTACAGGCAACTAAACATGGTCACAGTTAAGAATAAATATCCTCTCCTATGGATAATTGACTTATTTGACAAACTTCAAGTTGCCTCTTGTTTCTCAAAGATAAATCTCAAATTTAGTTATCATTAGTTGAAAGTAAGGGACTGTGACATTCCAAAGACAGCTTTTAGGACTAGATATGGCCATTTTTAGTTCTTGCTCATGTTTTTTGGGTTAACTAATGCACCTGCAGCCTTCATGGACTTGATGAATAGAGTATTCCGATCCTACCTTGACATGTTCATGATTGTATTTATTGATGACATCCAATTATATTTTAAGGATAGAGAGGAGCACACTAACCATCTTAGAGTGATTATTCAAACTCTTAAAGACCATGAATTGTATGTGAAGTTCTTGAAATGTGAATTTTGGCTCAAGTTAGTGGCCTTCCCAGGTCATGTTGTCTCAGGTGATAGTATTCGAGTAGATGCTCAGAAAATTTAAGCGGTTAAGAACTGCCTCAGACCGACAACATCACCAACAGACATAAGAAGTTTCTTCGGGTTAGCAGGCTACTACCGCAGATCTATTGAGGGTTTTTCTTCCCTGTCGGCACTATTGACCAAGCTAACTCAGAAGAAGGTCAAGTTTCAGTGGTCTAACTAATGTGAAAAGAATTTTCAAGATTTGAAGACTCGAATGACTACAGCCCCAGTTTTGACATCGCTCGATGGGACAAAAGACTTTGTGGCTATATTGTGATGCATCCGGAGGTGGACTGGGTTGTGTGTTGATGCAGAGAGGGAAAGTGATAGCATATACTTCCAGACAACTTAAGATTCATGAGAGGAATTATCCGACTCATGATCTCGAGTTGGCAGCATTGGTATTCACACTTAAGATCTGGTGTCACTATTTGTATAGAGTACATGTAGACATGTTAACTAACCATAAAAGTTTGCAATACGTCTTCAGTCAGAAAGAGCTCAACCTGTGGCAGAGAAGGTGGCTAGAGTTTCTCAAGGATTATGACATGAGCATTCTCTACTACCCAGGTAAAGCTAACATTGTTCATAATGCTCTTAGCAGGTTTCCAATGGGTAGCACGACCCATATTGAGGAAGGAAAGAAAGAGATAGTGAAAGAGGTGCACAGATTAGCCCCATTGGGAGTCCAACTCGAGAAAAATATCAAGGGAGGAGTCAATGTCCAGAGTGGGTCCGCATAATCCCTTGTAGTAGCGGTGAAGGAGAAGCAAGATCTAGATCCTATTATACTCCAATTGAAGGAGGTCATCCACAAACAAAAAGTGATGGTCTTCTACAAAAGGGGAGATGGGGTGTTGAGATACTAGGGCAGGTTATGTGTTCCTAATGTTGATGGTGTAAGAGAGAGAATCATGGCCGAAGTACATAGCTCTAAGTATTTTATTCATCTTGGCTCAGCCAAGATGTACCACAGCTTGAAGGATATCAATTGGTGGACTGGAATAAAGAGGGATATTGCGGAGTTTTTTTTCTAAGTGCTAAAATTATCAACAAGTCAAAGTTGTGCATCAACTACACTGTGTATTGGCACAAAACTTTGTGATCCCTGAGTGGAAATAGGAGATAATTAACATGGACTTCATCACCAGTCTACCGAAGTCTTGAAAGTAGCATGACTCAATATGGGTGATCGTGGACAAGATGACTAAATCGGCTCGATTCTTGGCAGTTAAGACCACTAACGCTATAGAAGAGTGTGCTAAGTTATATATTTGTGATATTGTGAGGTTACATGGGGTTCCCTTGTCTATCATCTCAAATAGAGGAGCTCAATTCACCTCCCAATTTGGAGATCTTTCCAGAAGGGATTAGGTACGAAGGTAAATTTGAGTACAACCTTTAATTCACAGACAGAGCTTGTGTCCTTGACTTCAAGGGAAATTGGGATGATAATCTTCCTTTGATCGAATTTGTGTATAACAATAGTTATCATGCAAGCATTCAGATGGCCCCTTATGAAGCTTTGTATGGGAGAAGGTGTAGATCATCGATTGAGTGGTTTGAGGTCGGTGAAGTGGAGTTGACTGGGTGTGATCTTGTCCACCAGTCCATGGATAAGGTAAAGGTTATTAGAGAGATTGAAGGCTGCACAAAGTCACCAAAAGTCTTACACGGATTTGAGAAGAAGCGACTTAGAATTCGAGGTAGATGATAGCCTATCCTATGAGGAGATTCCAGTCCAAATCCTTGACCATCAAGTTCGTAAGCTGAGGAATAAGGAGGTAACCTCCGTCAAAGTCCTATGGAGGAACCAATTCATTGAGGAAGCTACGTAGGAAGCTGAGGACATTATGAGAACCAAATACCATTAACTCTTCGTGTCAAATGACAATGACATCGAAGGTAATATTCATATCCTTAGCTTAATTGTTGTTTCCATTCTTGAGTTAATTAAAGTACCTATTCATGAGTCTGAGTGGAGTTTATAGAGGTTGACGAAGAGTTTAGAGTTTGAGTTTTTGAGTGAGTATTAAGAGAAGTCTTGAGTCCACTCGTGCTTTATTATCACCTCTACTCATCATTCGAGGACGAATGATCCCAAGGGGGAGATAATGTAATGCCCCACGAAATTATCAAAATGCCACTAGAATAGAATCATGTGCATAACACATCTTCAGAAGCTCGGATGGAAAATCTGAGACCAAATTTGGGATCAGCATAAAACACTGGGTTGGAACGTGGTCTTGACTCAATTTTAGACCAATCGGATCAAAAAATAATTTTTTGATCCAAAATCTAGACAGTGAAGGTACGCAATGGGCCTGCGACGCACCTCGGTCACGGACCCAACTTATAATTTTTTCACTTTTTTGACAAGGGTTGAATTTTTAGAAATACACAGGTACGCGATAGGTCCGCGTTGTGGACCTATTCCTCCGACATATTGCACCAATGTTCAATTTTTTAAAATCTTTTGAGAGGCATTCTAGTCTTTTCCTGACCTCTTTTGGACATAACCCATGACTAATACAAGTCATTTTTGGCCTAAAATAGTTTCAAAAACCTATTCCAAAGCCCCTTACGCTAAAACTAAGTAGAAATCTTGAGCAAAGAAGAGGAGAAAGAACTAGAATTCAAAGGATTGAGGCTAATTCTTGAGGAATTAATCAGCAAACTCCATACGAGGTACGCAATGCTATCTAAAGTTTTGGACTTCTTCATCAACATGCCCCGTCTTTAACTTGAGTTGAGATTTTTGAGTATTAGTTGCATTCTTTAAAACTTATGATACATAAATCTTAGAATTCATATACAGGAACGGGTTTCTTGAAATTATTTAAATTAAATTATGAGTTGCACCATTATTACCTTGTATTATAAAAGTATTTCAGATGATTGATTCATGAACAGTAAACTTAGCATTTTTCCTTACTTACTGATTAATTGAAATTGTGAACCCAACCTGTCAAACTAAGTGATGTGATCCCGAGATGTACGTTTTCTTGCTTTGTGTATGTTTTAATGCTTTATGTGTGCATGTAATGAGTATCTATCATGTCGTATATGCTGAGCATGCTAATATGATGTCATTTGACTATAATTCACGAGAGTCTTCCATGATGTGGAGTAGAGTCTTGAGTTGCATTGCATGGACGACGGTCCTAAGTTGTTGAGTTGTTGAGAAATTGAGTTGAGCTACTGAGAACTGAGTTGACTTGTCTGAGATAAGTTGAGCTAATTTTTATGAGCATGATTTAGTCTTGGAAGGAGTATTGATCACTGAGTTTGGGTGAAGAGAGTTACCCCAGAACTACATAGCCAGCGTAGGATGGTCTCACAGGATAATTCTGGTGGCCCAAATCCCCATGGAGGGACACTTTCGTAGGATCCAAGAAAGAGAGGTAGAGGTTGATCTGTCATTTTCCATGGCAAGTTAGGGATGGGGAGGTAACGATGTCATATTCATTATACATCACCAAAACTCATGGTGGTGTGAGTTATGTCAGTTAGAGAAACTTCCTAGCAATATTTGAATTGAGCATATCATGACTTTTGAACTGAGTCTCATTGAAACACTAAATCTATTTTCTAAAGCATGATTTTAAACTTAAAACGTGCATGATTTATTTGAGTTGAGGTATGAGATGAAGAGTTGCATTTTGAGCTGAGTTACTGATTGGTTTGAGCCTTAATTGTTTACTTTTAGCCCATTTACATACCGGTACATTACACGTACTGACCTCATTTGGTGCTGCATCATCTCATGATATAGGTATGAGAGATAGAGGACTTCAGTAGATACACCATTGAGGTTCAGAGTTTTGAGATCCAAAGATTGGTGAGCCCTCCTTTCTCTTTGGAGGAGCCTATTTTTATTTTATTCAGTTCTTTATTTATTGAGTTGGGTAGCCATGGCCTGTCATGGTAGCTTCTAGATGATTAGAGTACAGGTTTCATGGACCTAGAGTGGAGTATTTATTGAGTATTTTATCTTCAGTCTTGAACTATTTTAAGCAACTATTTATAATAATTCTGCCTTTTATTTAATGTTACCATTGAGTATTATTTCGCTGTTCAGAAAGAGGTGATGATGAGACTGAGTGGTTCACTCGAGGACTAGCAATAGTCTTTGAGCGCCAGTTATGTCAGGTACACTTCCAAGGCATGACAGAAACCTTACTTTTACGTTTTGAGAGAGTGTTTTAGCGTAAAAGTGTTAGACTGACATGTTTAGGGCTTTATCTAGGTGTAAAAACATCAATTCTAGGCTTTGATAGGATGGGAAAAGACCAAAATAACCTTTTTTTAAAAAGCTGCAAAAAGTCATCTATGGACCCATTTATGGCCCGTAGAAAATTCCACGGCCTATAGGGACCCTTCCGTAAAGTTTTGGCCCATTTTTGGGGTTTCTAGTTCACCTTTAAGATCCCATTTTTGGGGTTTCTAATTAACCTTTAAGAGCTATTTTTATGGCCGCTAGAATATTCTACGACCCTAGATAGGTTCGAAAGGTCTGGAATGAAAAATTGAAGTTTCAGGACTTTGTTCCACAAATGAGCATACATGTCTTACTTCAATTTATGGTTTGTAAAGAGGTTTCGTAATATCACTCTACTCTGGCAGTCTTCAGTAAAACGGCCATAATATTTGATTCCGAACTCCAATTAAGGTGAAACCAGTTGCGTTGAAAAGCTAATTCAAAGGGCTTTCATCTGATAAGTCATGTGATATCTAATTCTCTATCTGATAAGAGTTATAAGCATTTAAAATTTACTCTTGTATAATCCAACACTAGAAACTCAATTTATAAGAATGTTTTGAACTCGACTAAGTATTAGAAGTCTCTTATGACCCTAATACACTTCTCACATTTAAGAATGAGTCTTGAAACATATGTCTTGTGAGGATAGAGCTATATAGTGTCACAATATCTCCCCCTTATGACCATTCGGCCTCGAATGATGAGCAACTAGGAGACCTATCAAGTAGGAACTCAAATACTCAGATATTCATACTTCAGAAATCAACCTCAAGTCAGATTTAGAATTGAAAGACTACCTCTAACATCATCATTAGGCACGAATACAATTTAAAACATGCCTACTCAAATACTCATAAGCTCAACAAGAACATCAACTCGGAAATAAAAACTCAACTCGGAAATAAGAACTCAACTTTACAATGGAAAGGTAATACAAAAAGTAGAAATGAATTATTGCCATTGATTTCATCATTAGAAGGCACGAATAGTTATGGGTATCTAGCCTTCATATCCTCTTCAGCTTCCCATGTAGCCTCTTTAATGGACTAACTTCTCCATAACACTTGTACAGATGCAACCTCTTTAGTTCTCAACTTGCAAACTAGATTATCAAGAATTTGGACTGGAACTTCTTCATAACTCAAATAATCCTTCATTCCAATGCTTTCAATAGGAAAAACCAAGGATGGATCTCCCAAACACTTCTTAAGCATAGAAATGTGAAAGACCAGATGGATGGCTGCCGACTCTGGTGGTAGCTCTAACTCATAGCTACGTCCCACTCTCTTCACAATTTGGTTGGGACCAATGTATCAAGAACTCAACTTTCCTTTCTTCCCAAATCTCATTACACCCTTCATTGGTGACACTTTCAGATACAACCAATCATTGACCTCAGACTCCAAATCTCTTCTTCTAACATCAGTGTAGGACTTCTTACGAATCTGTGTAGTTCTCAATTTCTCTTGGATAATATTTATCTTCTTCAATAGCCTAATGTACCAAGTTAGGCCCAACTAATCTTGTTTCACCTACCTCAAACTATCCAATTGGTGATCTACATCTTTTCCCATAAAGGGCCTCATAAAGAGCCATTTGGATACTCGAATAAAAGTTGTTGTTATAGGAAAACTCAATCCGAGGTAAGTGTCATCCCAATTACCTTTAAAGTAAATGATGCAAGCCCTCAATATATCCTCTAAAGTTTGTACCATCTGCTCGGCCTGCCCATCAGTCTGAGGGTGGAAAGCAGCACTAAGGTTCACCTTTGAACCCAAGCCTTTCTGAAAGGACTTCCAGAATCGGGTAGTGAACTGAGCCCCTCTATCTGCTATGATGGACAAAGGAACCCATACAATCTGACAATCTCCTTTATGTATAATTGGGTATAATCCTCTATAATGTTTGTCGTCTTTACTACTAAGAAGTGTGCAGATTTTGTCATCCGATTAACTATTATCCAAATTGAATCATGCTATCTGCGAGACCTTGGTAAGTCTGTCACGAAGTCCATGTTACTCATCTCCTATTTCCACTTTGGAACCTCAAAATTCTGAGCTACTCCACATGGCCTTTGGTGCTCAACTTTAACTTGTGGGCAATTCGGACACTTGGAAATGAACTCAGCAACGCCTTTCTTCATTCCACTCTACCAGTAGACTTCTCTCAAGTCATAGTTCACTTTGATAGATCCTGGATGGATGGAATATCTAGATTTATGAGCTTCTTACATGATCCTTTCTCAAATACTATCAATATCTGGAACACACAATCTACTTTGGTATCTCAATACCCCATCTTCTCCTTTGACAAATGCCATCACTTTCTGCTTATGCACATCTTCCTTCAATTGGAGTAAGATGGGATCTTGATCTTGCTTCTCCTTTACCTCTATTACAAGGTGTGATATAGGCCCATTATGCACAAGTATTCCACCTTCGCCAGATTCATCTAGCTGAACTCCCAATCGCGCTAGTCTATGCACCTCTTTGGCTAAATCTTTCTTCTCTCCTTCCACATGAACATAGCTTCTCATAGACAACTTGCTAAGAGCATCAGCAACCATATTATCTTTACCTGTGTGGTAGAGGATGCTCATGTTGTAGTCTTTGAGCAACTCAAGTCATCTCCTCTGCCTCAAGTTAAGCTCTTTCTGGGTGAATACATATTGCAGGATTTTATGGTCTATGAATACATCAACATGCAATCCATATTAGTAGTGGTGCCAAATCTTGACTGCAAAGACCACCGCAGCCAATTCAAAGTCGTGAGTTAGATAGTTTCTCTCATGGTTCTTAAGTTGCCTAGAAGCATAGGTATCATCTCTGCATCAGAACACCTCCCAATCCCACTCTAGAAGCATCACAATAGATCATAAAATCATCAGTCCTTTTAGGTAGAGTTAGTAATTGTGCAGTCGTTAATCTAGTTTTCAATTCCTGAAAACTCTTCCCACACTCGTCGGACCACTGAAACTTAGCTTTATTTTGATTCAGCTTAGTAAATGGCGAGGATAAAGAAGAGAATCCCTCAACAAATCTACAATAGTAACTATTTAAACCCAAAAAACTCTTTATGTCACTTGGAGAGATGGGTCTAGGCCAATTCTTAATTGTATCAATCTTCTGCATATCTACTCCAATACCATCACCCGAGACAACATGGCCAAAAATTGACACCAATTTAAGCCAGAACTCACATTTTGAAAATTTGGCATACAACTCCTTAGTTAAGGGTCTAAAGAATAATTAAGAGGTGACTAGCATGCTCTTCCTCATCCCTGAGTACACCAATATATCATCGATGAACACAATCACAAACATATCAAGGTACTTCTGAAAACTCTATTCATTAAGTCTATGAAAGCAACAAAAGAGTTTGTCAATTCGAAGGACATTATTAGAAACTCAAAGTGACCATATCGATCCAAAAAGCCATCTTCGGGATGTCACATTCGGTCACTTTCAACTCGTGATGGCTTGATCTAAGGTCTATCTTAGAGAAAACAATGGCACCTTGAAGTTGGTCGAACAAGTCATCAATCCTCGAAGGGGATATTTGTTCTTAATGGTCACCTTATTCAACTGCCAATAATCTATACACATCCTAAGGGATCCATCCTTCTTTCACATGAACAGGATCGGAGCACCCTATGGTGAGACACTTGGCCTAATAAATCCCTTATCAAAGAGATCTTACAACTGCTCTTTCAGTTTCTTCAACTCAGTAGGAGCCATTCTATAGGGCAGAATAGAGATAGGCTGAGAATCGGGGAGAATATCAATCCCAAAGTCGATCTCCCTCTCAAGAGGGACTCCGAGCAAATCATCAGAGAAGACATCAGGAAACTCATTGACAACTGGAACTAACTTGAAAAGGTTGAGACTCTACATCATCAGCCTTAAATCGCATAAGGTGATAGATACATCCCTTTGAGATTATATTTCTGTCCTTAAGATAGAAAATAAAGTTACCCTTAGGCACAATAGAATCATGCTTCCTCTCTATGACACTCATTTAGAAACAAGAATTTGACAGTTTGGGTTCTACAATCAACCGAAGAATAATATGTATGTAGCAAATCCATACCAAGAATCATATTAAAGTCAATCATCTCTAACTCAACTAAGTCTGCCAAAGTATCTCTATGATAGATAGACACCGTGCATTCTGTATATATCCTTTCAGCTATAATAGACTTACCAGTAGGAGTAGAAACACTGAAGGACTCAAGAAGACATTCAGGAAAAATCTCAAACTTACTAGCCAAATATGGAGTTATAAATTATAAAGTGGCACATGGGTCAAGAAAGACATACACATCATGTGAAAAGACTTGAAGCATACCCGTGACAACATTTGGTACAACTTCCTAATCCTATCAATTTCCCATCGCATACAGATAGTTTGTACCCCCTGTCATATAAGTTGTGGCACCTCTTTGTGATGCTGCCAAAGACTGAGCTTTAATACCTCCATCCCCCTTCCTCCTCATTGAGCACTCATCTGGAAAGTGACCAGTCTTTCCACACTTATAACAAGCATTTATGCCCTCATGGCACTCACCTAAATAGAGTTTACCATACTTGCCACATGGTGGTTTCCCCCTCGAACCTTGAGTCATACTAGCTTGGGATTTATAACCCTGAGCTCTATAATTTTGATAGCCCTGAGATTTCTTATCATACATGTTACTCGGAGTTAGTACACTTGCTCAGGATGGTGGATAGTTCAAAGGCCTCTTCTGAAAATAGGACTTGTCCCCCTTACCTTGCTTATGCTAGCTAGGCACATGCCCTGTTGACTTAGCCCTTTTTCTCAAGTGCTCCTCTCTATCTCTATTCTTGTCCCCTCAAGGTGTTGCGTATAGACCATAAGCCTAGAGATGTCCATGTCCAAAATCAGCAATATCGCTTTGCACTTCTTTTTCATATGTTCACCCAAGTCGTATACAAATTATCTCATTCTGGATCTCATGTCATAGACATCTCTGGAGTATACCTAGATAGTTGTATGAACATAAGGATATATTCTTTAACAGTCATCCCCTCCTCCTTCAAGTTGACAAACTCCTCCATCTTTGCTTCCCTCAACTCTCATGGAAAGAAGTGATCAAGAAAGGCACCTTCAAAGTCATCCAAAATAGCAGGCTCAACATCCTCACCTCATCTTTCTACCCATTGAGTGAACCAAGACATTTTCCACATCCTTGAGTTGATAGGAAGCAAGTTCAACTCCCTCTGTCTCAGTCGCATGCATAACTTTCAACACTTTCCATATCTTATTAATAAAGTTCTAGAGGTCTTCCTCAATCTTTGACCTTGTGAAAACTCGTGGGTGTATCCTCAGAAAGTCTCTAAGTCTCGTCGCAGCAGTTGGCTCTTGGGAGCTAGAACTAGCAGCTTGTGAACTCCGACTCCCACTCTGGGTGGCTACTAGTTAGGTGAGCATAATGATAGCTTCTCAAAAATTAGACTCTATGGTAGGAGCAGGCGAGGTAGCATGTGGTGGAGGAGTCCCAGCGCTTCTAACAAGTCGACCTTTACCCTTTGTCTCCATCTACGGAGGCACCTCTGAAGTAGGATTCTAAGCATTGATGGCTGAAGCATTTCTCTTGGTCATTGAACATTCTGAAGACATGATCTATAAGCACGTAACGCATGCATTAGAGAAGAGTTTAGCAGAGTTTTTAACTATATCGTACGAACTCAAAATACTAGGAAGTGTAACAATTTCTAATGTCCTATTTGCTTATAAAAATGTGGTGTACAACACACCCATACATAAGACTCTACTAGATACAGCTTCATAGACTCTCTAGGACTCTTGAACTCTATGTTTTGATACCAAGTTTGTCACATCCCAGCAAGGTACCCTTGGCGTGGTCGGCACTTAAAGACTATTGCTAGTCCCCAAGCAAACCACTCATCCTCATCACATTCGTTCAATCGTATTATAATAGCAGAAGACATCAATGACTAGGAATACTCAAACGAAAGTAATGATAAAATAAACATCAATGGCCAAAGGTCAAACAGTCTGTCCATCAACTAAGTAAGACTTGAATGAAATAAACTAGTCAATGATAACCTCCAATCACAACTTAGCAATCTAGTCTATGAAGCCTCTAAAAAATCTGAACAATGGTGCCAATGACAGACCTATGGCTACCTCTCAATAGAATAAGATAAGTCTAACTCAAGCTAGAATGAAAACATAACGTCCTCCAAAAGTAGGGTAGGGCTCACCAACCAACTGAAAGCAAATAGGTCCTCAAAGGGGCGCCTACTGCTGATGACCACGGTTACCTGTTCTGTATCATAAAAAGATGTAGGCCCAAATGGACATCAGTACGTGGAATGTATGGGTATGTAAAATGGCAAAAAGAAACATGTAAAGGAAGAATAACCTTAACTCAAATTACTCAACTCAAGAAATAGAAAACTTAGTCATCATGTCAAGAGTCTAAGTAAGAATATAATTTAGACAATGATTACTAATCTATCATCGACATCCCATCTACTAAGAGTACTATAAAGGACTATTTAGGAGTTTCTCTATTCAAAAACCATCACCTATGAGTTGGTGATGATACAATGAAGTGATGTCAGTGCCATATTTATCCAATATCCTATTGGGGGTAGATGATATAACACCTAGTAAATTATCAAAATATCCCTAGAGGAGAAATATGCACATAATATGCCTTCCCATGCTACAATAGAAAATTGGAGGCCCAATATGTGATTAGTATGAAAAATTGAGTGGAAAAGTAGTCTCGATTAATTTTTAGAGCAACCAAATCAAAAGATAATTTTTGATGCAAAAACAAAATTTAGTGAAAGTACACGACAGGTATGTGATGCGCATTCTGCCATGGACATACACTTAGTTTTAGTCCAAATATTTTCTACGAGATTAGAAAACTTGATCAGAGAATTTTTAGCAAAATCCCCTTCAGGATACCCAATCCGTATCATGGACTAGGTGGCGGCAAGGTGAACTTTTTAAAAAATTTTGTGAGGGGCATTCCAGACCTTTTCCAACCCCTCTTAAGCTTAAAACACGATCTAGCATGAAAAGAGTTTTTAATCCCCATTCCTAAGCCTTTCTAAATTCTTGAAAAGACTAGGGCTAAAGAGAAGAGAAGAGGAGCGAGGAATTGAGGAGTTTGAAGAGAGTACTTCGAGGTTAATTATCCAAAGCTTCACACCATATTTGTAAGGCTAAACTAAAGCATGAGATTATTCTCCTATGTGCCTTATTGATGGTAACAGAGGAGTTGAGATCCACAAGTCCCCACACATGTTTCTTGAAATACTTTCTTGAATATTTTCTTGAAAATTGTATATCTTACATGTATTTTCAGATGTTGATGATCATCATATACTTGATTTCTTGAATTATATACTTTTTATGAACTATGGTATAACCTTTATATGTTATTTTGTAAAAGCATGCATGAATGAACCCATGGATGGAGTCTAGAGCCTTGACTCAAGTATGTTGATTGAAATCTTGATGTGAGTATGAGGTTGTTTTAATTAAGCTTGATGATCCCTTGAGTATTCATAATTGAGTTCTAGAATTCTATCAAAATGACTTCCTCTAGTAATTGATCTGAGTCCTTAAGTTAGTTCATGAGAACTAAGTTGATAAGTTAATTGATGTTAGGCTAAAAGACCCATTTGAGTTGATGAGATGATGAGAGTCCCTATGAGATAAATCAAGATGATGAGTGCCTCCACGTGGCTAATCGAGATAATTGATTGAGATGAGGATTTTTGTGATGACCCAACCCCGTGGGCCATGACTAGTGCCTGATTGGGCACCCAAACATAATTACAGAACCAAACTTCCAAATAGATGACTGATGCCAGCAGAATACCAAACCTACTGTTAAATCTGATCCAACATGTCTAAAAATTTTAAGGAAATTTCCAAATAGATTTACTTATACTCCACAAATTATCCAAAAATGATCTGCATATCAAATGATGCTGACAGAATCCAAACAGAGTCAACAGAATATTATATATGCAAATAGGGGCCGACAAGTCCACTATGGCGGGTAGAATTGCCTATCAAACACACCAAATGTATTATACAGGTCGAATCAGACAAATTGGGCACAACCCATCTGTGTCAGAACCTGCGGGCATAAGCGCAGCCCTCGAAGAAAAGGGTTCAGTACAAAATACGTACTAAATATGTAAATCAGAAAGTACAGAATATAAATCAGAATAATAATTAAATCAAAAACATAGTAACCTAATACATATTCGAAATATCAAAATACTTACTTTTCAAAATACCAGAAATATATCCAAAATATCAAAATATTTACTTTTTAAAATACCAAACCATGCCTAATGGACCGGAATGATGGCGCCTCCAGGCATGCGCCATCCACAGTGTAATGCCAGAAAGTTCAAATCCTTGAAATCTCTGCCACATATCAAACGTAGGATAAGTGAGCCAGGGTGATCTTCGGCCTTGCACTCCACATATCATAACCATAGGATAAGTGAGCCAAGGCGATCTTCGGTTCTGCACTCATGTATCCTATGGTTGTGATATGTGGAGTGCAGGGCCGAAGATCGCCCTGGCTCACTTATCCTATGTTTGATATATGGCAGAGATATCGGGGATTTGAACTTTTTGGCGTTATGCTATGGATGGCGCATGCCTGGAGGCGCCATCGTTTTGGTCGATTAGGCATGGTTTGGTATTTTAAAAAGTAAACATTTTGATATTTTTGATATGCTTCTGGTATTTTGAAAAGTAAGTATTTTGATATTTTGAATATGCATCGGCTTACTATGTTTTTGATTTAATTACTATTTTGATTTATATTCTGTACTTTCTACTTTACATATTCGGTACATATTTCATACTAACCCCCTTTCTTCGGGGGCTGCGCTCATGCCCGCAGGTTCTGACACAGAGTGGGTGACTCATCAGCTTAGGACATCCTTCTGCGGTTTGAAGTGCACCCCTATTCCAGGGCCTACTTTTTGGTTTATATGTGTACGTTCGTTTATTGCATTATATGTATATAGGTATATCTATTCAGGGTACGACGGGGCCCTGTCCCATCCTATCGTTCTGTCAGTGTATTAGAGGTCTGTGGATATATACATGTGTGGGTTGGAGTGTTTGATAGGCAGTTCTACCCGCCATAGCGGACTTGTCGATCCCTATTTGCATATATGATATTCTGTTGATTCTGTTTGGATTCTGTCGGCATCATTTGATATGCAGGTCATTTTTGAATAATATGTGGAGTATAAGTAAATCTGTTTAGAAATTTCCTTAAAAATTTATAACATATTGGATTAGATTTGACAGTAGGTTTTGTATTCTGCTGGCATCAGTCATTTATTTAGAAGTCTAACGATAGAGCGATTTTATCAGGATGACTCCTCTTTCGACAGATTGTTTTAGTTTTAGTAATGCTTTCGGGAAAGACCCCAGCTGCCCGGAAGGGAAAGTTTGCAGTGTGTTTATGTTTGGGTGCCCATCCGGGCACTAGTCACGGCCCACGGGGTTGGGTCGGGACAGAAGTGGTATCAAAGCTGTTCATCCTCGGAGTATCCACAATGTGTGTGTTATTGTGGTGATTGAAAGGAAACTCCCCTTAAGTTGTTCACGTGGTTCGTAAGACTGATTAACATTTGGGGATGAATATTCTAAAGGGGGTGGATGTTAGAACTCGTATTTCGTGCATTAGAACAATTAGGAAAATTTGAGACTAATGTGATATTATTGGAAAATTCGAGATTAAAGTGGCATTATTGGAGAGTATAGGACCAAAGTGGTATTATCAGAAAGTTTGGGACTAAAGTAGAAATTTTAAAAGATGGTTCTAGAAGATAAGGTGGGGCTCACTTGAATTTGTGCCAACTCCTAATTGAACCAATATGTGGTGTAGTATATGTTGTGTTGTGTTGTGTTGGGATTATGAATTATTGTTTAAGTAGTATAATATGATTATGGTAAGGTGAAAGAAGGATGGGAAATTATCCACATTTGTAAGTAGTATGCTAATCGGAATGATTGGCAATACGTAGTACCTGGCTCACTTATGTTGTGTTTTATATGTGATGGGGATTCGGAGATTTGGAACTTTCTGGTGTTATGACACCATCGTCGGGTGGGCGACCATATTTCCTATGCTCTATGCATGATTTTGTAACTTTTTGGAAAGTAAGCATTTTGATATTTTGGATATGCATCGATTTACTATGTTTTTGATTTAATTACTATTCTGATTTATATTTTGTACATTCTGCTTTACATACTCAATACGTATTTCGTATTGACCCCCTTTCTTCGGGGGCTGCATTTCATGCTCGCAGGTACTGAGGTACAGTTGGTGACCCCCTAGTTTAGGACATTCTTCTGCTGGTTGAAGTGCTCCCCTACTCCGGAGCCTACTTCTGGTATATATGTATAGCTATTCGCTCATTGCATTGCATTTACTTATTCAGGGGTATGACAGGGCCCTGTCCCGTCTTATAATTTTGTCCGTTTGTATAGAGGTCTATGGATACATACACGTGTGGGTTGTGCCTAGTCAGTTTGATTAGATTTTCATGATGTGTATGTTGGGCAGTTCTACCTGCCAAAGCGGCCTTGTCGGCCCGTATATGTATATATGATGTCCTGTTTACTCTGTGTTGCATCTGTTGAAATTTTTTGATATGCAGGATTATTTTGGGTAGTTTCTAAAAACAAAGAATAACCCTGCCAAAATGTTTGTAAGTATAAGTCTTCTATTGTACTCCACTTTGTGATTACGTTTGGGTGCCCACATCGGGCACTAGTCACGGCCCACGGGGTTGGGTCGTGACAGAAGATGCATAAGCTCGGATTGCAGGAATAGAGTTCCCCTGGGGATCATATCAAAACCTAATCTGAACTAGGACATGCCAAAAGGAAAGGGGGTGCTTTACATACCTCAAGCACCCTCCAATTCAATCCAAAGGTAAGCTAAGTCCAACTTATGTTTTGGGATGCCCAAAGTCTACAAACAATTCATAGCAATGTCAAATAATTAACTAAAGACTTCTTGGCATTAAATTCCAAATTTACCGTTAATCCTATAAAAAATTCGGCAGCATCTCCCTTTAAAATAGGCCACTCCGAGAATTCAACTCAGCTTAATTCATCAACAACAACAACAACAACAACCCAGAAACATCAACGATCAATTCAAATAACAATATAACAATAATAGCTTTCTTTATCATCACTTAACAATTTTCATCATTCTG
>DF364646.1:205-29200 GCA_000787875.1 Solanum virginianum | reverse complement strand
TAACTCATTTGTGGATCTAAGACTTGAAAATATAGTTTAGCTTAAATAATGAAAATATGAAATACTTGAATTAAATTATGTAAATCCTTGATAAATATTCATCAATACTCATTAAATATATGAATAACCACAAACTAAGCAAATATCAATTAGTATGCGATTATACATAAATCAAAGATTGAAAATTCGCAATTCTAAATTTAGTTTTTCGAAGAGGATTTCTTGGTTGAAAGGAAACCAAGAATCAAACCCACATACCTTGCTTGATTAGCCTTGAGAAGATAAAGAGATTTGCTAGAGATCTTGAAGAATACTTAGCCTAAGTGTTGAGAGAGTTTTGGGAGAGCAATGTAGATTAGGGGATTTGATTTCTTTGAAGAGTGATGTAGAGACTAAGTGGGGGGAGGGGTATTTATACTGATTTTAGAGGGGTTATAAGGGTCATTTAATCACTAAAAAGTGAACAAAAATGTGTGGGAAAAAGGGCATAAAATCATGTGGTGCAAAGGGGCTTTTTGACTCACTTTTAAAAAGAAGAAAGCTGTCAAACACAAGGGAGTGAGCATGGGACCTAGGTATGGAAGCATTATCTTTTCCCATGGTGCTATGACATGATATGGTATATACTCAAGTCATGCTAAGAGCATGCCAAAGGTTGCCCATGCAAGTTATGCAACATTGGCAAAAGAATTACTCCCAAACAAGTCAATTATGCAACCTTCACATATTCCTCCATTTTGAATAATTCCAAATGCAAAACCTAACTTCATTTTTTAGTCTTAACTTTACATAACATTTCCCCCAAAATATTATACCAAGGATAAATGAACTATCCTTCCAAGGTCATCTCAACGATCATATAACTAAACCAAGCTAATCGCTAAGATAACCTTCATTTCAAATTTTACTTAACTCAATAGGAATTAACTTGAACATTACCTTTCCATGCAAGTATAGAATTAAAAACACCTGGTATATTATAAACATGGATTTTGTGGTTGGATTACCTAGACTCAAAGGCAATTTGACCCCACTTGGGTTATCCTTGACCGAATGACTAAGTCAACTCACTTCCTACAAGTTAAAACTATTTTTTATGCAGAAGATTATACAAGGTTGTACATCCAAGAGTTAGTGAGGTTTCATGGTGTGCCTAGGTCTATCATATCTAATCATGGTACCTAATTTACTTCTCACTTTTGGAGGTCATTTCAAAAAGGTCTTGGTACTAAGGTGAAGTTGAGCACCGTCTTTCATCCTCAAGCTGATGGATAAGCCAAGACGATAATCCAAATCTAGGAAGACATGTTAAGGGCTTGTGTATTAGAGTTCAAGGGTAATTGGGATGACTATCTTCCACTCATGGAGTTTACCTATAATAATAGCTTCCATACTAGTATTGGTGTGGCTCCGTTTAAGGCCTTGTATGGTAGGAGGTGTAGGTCTCTGGTGGGATGGTTTGAGTTTTTGGAGAAATGGCTTTAGTTTGCCAAAATTTAGTGTTAGAGGCTTTGGAGAAAGTGAAGTTGATTAGGGAGAGCTTGAAGATGACCCAATATCGCCAAAGGTCCTATTTAGATGTTAAGAAGAGGGACCTTGAGTTTCACATTTGTGATTGGGTGTATATGAAAGTTTCACCTATGAAGGGTGTGATGCATTTTTCTAAGAAGGGCAAGCTAAGTCCCCGGTATGTAGGCCCTTATGAGATTGTGGAGTGAATTGGGAATGTGACTTATAGGTTAGAGTTGCCTCCAGATTTGGGCTCTATTCACCCAGTCTTCCATGTGTCTATGTTTGGGAAATTAGTTAGTGATCCTAGTACTATTGTGTCTTTCGAAGGTGTTGAGGTTGAGGAAAACTTATCTTATGAGGAAATTCTAGTTGAAATTTTGGATAGGCAAGTGAAGTGGCTTCATAACAAGGATATGACTTTGGTTAGGGTGCTTTGGAGAAATCAACATGGGGAGAGTGCTACATGAGAGGCAGTGTTGGATATGATGAAATGATATCCCCATAGTTTCCAATTGACTCAAGCCTAAGGTATTACGTTCTTCCTTTTCCAAATAGACCAAATTCCTTCACTCTTGGGTTTCATGACATGACATGCATACACGTGCATTAAAATAATTTTCATGATGTTTTAAATGATTTGAAAATGTTTTAACATGAGTTTTAATGACGTTATGACTTTCAAGTGATGAAAATGCATTGTATCTTGTGTTTGGATGTTTCATGTTCTAAGTCAAGCTTTTCAAGCCTTGTTCTAGCATATTTAAGGATGAATGTTCCCAATAGGGAGATGATGTAAGGACCCGAATATTGTATGACCTTATTGGAGCTTAATATTTTGGTTTCGGGAAGTTTTGGACCAAGGAGACGCTCCATGGGAGCTGTCACGGTGTTGAACCGCCCTTGGCCTTGTGAGGGTATTTTGTTCTTAAATATGGAATTTCAAACTAAGGTACGCCACACATGGACTCCTTACGGCCCCTGTGATACTTCACGGACTGTGTGGTGGGCCGTGTGGTGTCCTTTGTTTAAAAATTCACAATTTTGGGGCCAAGTAAAGTCATATGGCCAAGCATATAGTCCATGTAAGGTGAATGGCCAGTGAGGCCTCCTGTATAAATTTTGGAGTGAAATTATTCCAAGTGTTAAATCACCATCTCAAAACTTTATTGTGAGAAGTTTTCGAAGGAGGGGACAATAGATGGGTACACGGCCCATGTGGCTTCACACGGCTCGTGTGACTCCCCATGTAGATGATTTTGTCAAATTTTTTGAATTATGGGATTACTGCTTTAGATCTTCATCAAGCATAATTTTTTTAAGTGTTAGTTCACGGACGAGTATACAGTCCGTGTGATGTGTTACGGACCATATAGCGTCCTTTGAAGTGATGACGTTCAATTTTTCAACTTGTTTCATTAATGATGTTTTCAAAATTATTATTTATTCTAAGGGTCTCCTTTGACTTCCTATGCTGCCTAAAGGCTTACTAATGACCTAAACTCTACTCCTAACATTCAAATTCATTTCTCGCATTTTAAAATTCTCTCAAGTCTCTTTCAAAGAACTCTTGCGGGCCTTAAGCTTCGGGATCGATGAAGGGCTCCTCCTTCACCAAATTTCTTTTTGAATCTTCTTCATTAGCTAAGGTATATGGGTTTGATTCTTGGTTCCTTTCAACCAAGAAGACCCAAACTCTTTTTAAGTGATTTTCATGAATTTTAGCTTACTTTAAATATGGATTTTCAGTATTATGATTTATTAAATTTAATTTATGTATGGGCTATGCTTTATTGATGATTTTAAGTTAATTTAAGTCCTAATATGATGGTTTGCATTGAAGTTATGGAGCCATGAAAGTGATGTCCCCTTTAAAGCTTGATTGTGCACGGGTAATTTATGTTATAATTTAAATGTGAATTTTACTTATGTTTTTACTTGGATTTCATAATGTATTATTGATTTAAGTTTAAATCCCTACTACGTATGCTATTCTCATCTCGTTCATAGCATATGCATACACAACTATGGATTTTTATTAAATTTATTATGTGGTTCAAGACCCAATGATGTTTATGTATATGTTTTTGAGAAGATTATGGCTATGACAAGAATGTGATCACATATATGTCTATGATTATGGCTCAAGGAGCAATTATTGATGTTTACACCACTATGTTTAAGGGAGGATCGATTGAGGTTTGAGGAAAGGTGGGCTATCCCCAAGAGTCCATACTCATCTCTTAAGAAGGTGCCCTAGAGGAGCTAATCCTATGCATGGAAAGTATTACATGGAGAATGTTTTGACTTTTTAGCCTATATGCATGATCACGTAGGATATGATTTGGCCTTTAAGCTTAAGAATGAATATAAACAATTTGAAAGTCCTACGTCTCTTTTACAAGCATGTATATATATGTATTCTAGTAGGATGATGACCTAGCACTGATGGATTGGAGGCGGGTGGTCTATCGCCAAGGGTGCATACTTCTTTCCTTAAACTAGGTGCCTAACATAGATATATGATTATACCCTAAGAGGGAAAAAAATGTTAAGGATCTACCTTTGGCAAGTAGGTCACCTCTTATCCATTGTGGGGGAGACAATGGGGTTCCAAGGCATAACTCACTTGTTCTCCTGTCAGTTACGATCCTATCCTCAATATATGTATAAAGTACTTTAGCATTCATGCATCGCGTATCTTATGGCATACTGATATATTGTTCTATTGATATATGATTCTTTCTATATATGTTCCCTTGTCATCTAACATTGAATGTACGTTTGATAAGTTATATGAATTGCATGCCCTCATACTTAGTATGTTCAAACGTACTAATGCATACTTTTACCTACATAATCAAACCATGTACGGACCTAAGAGTACGTTCATCCTTCGTACGACGTCTAGCTTGGATCTTGAGATTAGCTTGTTATGGTGAGTATTATCTTCCAAGGAAAACCCACCTTTCCTCTACCTATGGGGCTTGATTTATATTATTTACTTTGAGGGTGGTCTCGGTATATGTCTTAGCCCCATTCTATCTTATGATTGAAGGGATTATTGGACATCTTATAAACCTCCTTATGCTTATGTGCTAAGTGTTATATTTGGAGAATTATGTTATGGATATGGCTATGTGATTATGGTTTGATCATGAGCTTACATTATGGATTCATGTTATGTTGTGAATGATCCTAACTCTCATATTTCCCCCATAGAGTTAGTCATACTTACCCGCACCTTAGTCCTATATGCTATGTGCTATGTGAATCCATGTTAATCCCTATTCCGCATGATATCCACATAGCCTGACTCCTACTTTCCCTTCCCTTAGAATTATTTATTTACCATTCATATGTGCTTTCGAACTTGTGATGTGTGAATAAGTGCTACAAGGCTTGTTTGGGGACTCTCGGGTTTCCATTCACCATGTCACTCCTATACCCTAGATATCAGTCAAGATAGGAGACTTGAGTTTGACCAATATAATTGATATTAATAATCAATATTTGTCATAGATTGAGGCAAGTGGGGGTTGTTTTGGTGGGTGGTTTATGCATGCAAGGTTGTGAAACTTGTCATTAAAAAAGTAAGTGAGACTTTAAGTTTTAGTGCTGGTTTCTCAGACATGCTTTGAAAAAATATATTTTCTCTGCCTAGTGCACATGTTGGGGCAAGCATGTGCTAGACAGAGTTGATGTTCTTTAATCAGCCTTATATATGTTATTCTTTAGAAGAATATCTAATATTTCTATAAGTTATATTTGGTATGATGCAGGATGCCTTTCTTTATTACTGTGATGTGGTTACCAAGGCCATACATAGTTGCCATAATATGTTTGTGGCATACCCTTGCTACAGTAAAATGTTAAGAGCTTTATACACGCTGCTTTAGTATATGTTTAGAGCATTATACATCTTGCCATAGACTTATTGGAGTGATGGATTGATCTCCTTCACTATTGTTTATAGAGGGTTTTGAGTGTGGATTGAATTGAGACATGTAGTCTGCCATGGACTTGTTAGAGTGATGGATTGATCTCCTTCACTGTGTTTATGACAAGTTTTGAGTGTGGATTGAATTAAGACATGTAGTGACCTTTTTGGACATTTGTTTGAACTTATTGAGCTATTATTATGAAGTATATTCTTGTGTATATTATTTATGTATATCAGTTGTGCACATATATTTTATAACTTTTGTCAGGTGTATTAAAGTAGCGAGTCAAGGATCTTACTGGATTATATTTATATATAGTTCACTCCTTAATTGCATGTTGATGCTGATACTATTATGGAGGGTGAGACTTGTGGCTGGTAAGTTTGTTCTCGTGGACTCTGTTGCTGCTATTGCATTATTCATGAAGGCTACTATTTCAACTCTATCTATTACAGCTTATGCTTTTTTTCTTCTCTCTTGGGGTTTGTATCCCAATAGTTGAACTCCTATCACTCTATTAGATGCTCCATGATCTTATTGTGAGATTTGGGCTAGAGATATTTTTGTTAAGTGACCTTTTTCTTTCGTACCTTGATATATAATTTTGGTCTGATAGTTATTTCATTTTTCTGAGTAATAATGAGCTTTGGAGTTGTGCATATTGCATTTCAGTGCTTAGATAATTTTGATACATGTATAAATGGTTGGTTGTCTTGACAGATGATAATAACGGGTGCCAGTCACATCTAGGGATATTTTGGGATGTGACAAAGTTGGTACCAGAGCCTAGGCTATAATTTCCAAGTCATGGAGCATTATTTGGTAGAATCTAGATCATGGGTGTGTATGCGCCCATACTTATGACCTTGAGGCTATGAAACATTTAGGATGTATTCTCTGTTTCATTCCTTATTCGTGCGTTGAGTTGAATCAAGTTTAACTTTTGAATATTTTTCCTAGATGGCTAAGAAGCATGATTCTTCCTCTGTTGTTTGATCTAATAAAGCTGTTGGACTTGGTGGGGGAACATTGTACTAACCTCCAGTGGTATTTGGGGTAGGTCTCATCCTACTAGGCCTCGAACTAGGGCACCTGTTGCTCCTCAATTGGGAGTTATGAATGGGGGATAAACCCAAGCTATTGCCTTAGAGCAAGTTCCAGAATAAGTTGTTTAGGATGCTCCAAAAATCGTGCCAGTTGTTGCACCTACTGCCACTTTGCCTATATATGTTATGATGAGATTGTTGAATGTGCTAGAGGCATTGGTGCCTAATCAGGGTAGAATCATAGCTCCTCAGAGTACTGCACAAGCGCAAGAATAGCTTCAGTTGAATGTTGATGTGACTCAGATACCATATTTGTCCCCTCACTATGTCGGTCATCCAGTTGCAACTTCAGGGCAACCCAAAGATCTTAAGAATTTCATGGACCTTAAGCCACCAAAGTTTGATGTGACACCAACTTCTATTGAGCCTCATAAGTTCATTGATCATTGTGAAAAAATACTTACTACATTAGGGCTGAAGGAGACTCATGGTGTGGAATTTACCACTTCTATGTTCTCAGGATCTCAGAGGCATAGTGGACTTCTATTCAAAGGGTTAGACAAGGAGGGTCACTGATGAGTCAAGAAAAAATGACTTTTATGATGATTAAAACATGAAATTATTGTGAGTTCTTAAGCACATTTGTTAGTTTAATATGCGTTTTGTGTTTGTTTTGTAGGAAAACAAAAATCTCATGAATCTATAGATGTTGGACCGATTTGAAGTGATTTAGAGCTGAAATTTGCCTTGAACATGAAATGATTCACTATTGGATGATATGGACACACCATATAACCATTTAATACATATGTGTGGCTGGAAAACAAAGCAAAATAGCAACAAAGCTACAACATACAAGTATTAATCTATCCCGGCTGCAACTAAGCAAACTTGTGAGAGGTTAAATTGAAGAAGCCATTTATAGAAGCTGCTAGCTAATTATAGTCAGTTAGAGGACTTATTTGATGGTGCAAATGTTGGTGAGGAACTGCTAGGAGACTGGGGAATCACAACAAAGCAGCAGCAAAAGCTATAAGGCACACAACATAAGCTATCTCAGAAAAAATGATCAAGTCATGTTGATGCTGGGAAGTTTGCTACTATCCATGTTCATTTAATCTGCTCATATGATGGTGTGGATATGAAGAGAACAAGTAGCTAAATATTCCAGGAGCAGAGCAGGACGAAATGGAATGAAAAAGAGCCAGGTAACGCACCACAGGCACGTTCACGACCCGTGGTGATCCTTACTTGTCGTGAGCCTGCTCATCCAGGTTATAGCTACCAAGAACGTTATCAAAGGCTTCATCACAACTTCTTTTTTGACTATTTTTTTTGTGAAGTCAATTTGCCTAAAATTGGCCAACCAAATGAAATTGTTCCCTTTGAACCAAAGGTTGAGCCTGAATAGACATTTTCTTTGTAATAACCCAACTTACCTCCCCTATCTATCTGCAGTTCTTTACTTTGGCCCTGGTCTCTCCAAGGACATTGTGAACCTCAACCTAAGCCAAAAGCCTAAGTTAAGGGTGGCTTATACCGGCCTTGGTCCTCTAAAAGAAATTGTGCACCTCAACTCAAGCAAAAGCCTAAGTTGAGGGTGGCTACTGTAAACAAAAAAGTTGCAGAAAAGTTCAGGTATGAAAAAAGTCAAGTGATGAGAGAAAAAGGAAAGTTTGGGGTGTGACTGTGAGTAAAACAAAAGAGAAAAAAAAAGAAAAGAAAGAAAAGAAAGCAAAAGAATGAATGAAAATGAAAATCTCTCCCAAGGATAAAGAAAGTTGGAAAAATAGGGGCAACAAGAGTTTGGGGGTCAAAACTAGAGAGCTAAGCCAAATAGTCTTGGAGGGGCAAATTAGTCACTTTGATCCTAAATGTACCTCACCTTAGCCTGACCCTACTTTAAAAGCCGCAAAAGTCGTAAAGTGATCCAAAGAAGATCATTCGAGAGTTAAGGTGGTGAAAATAAGGGCAAATATATGGTCTATACTTATGTGTTAGTTGAAATTGTTTTGTGAGTGTGAGTGTCTAGATTCCAGTCTCTGTTTTGCTTTTACATATTGCGTTTAAGACTTCATTATAGTGAGGGCATTATCCTTGCACTATTTGGTTGCTATACTAACTGGTTCATCTTGGTTCTTAAGCCTATTTGGGCCAACTGGATATCGTGTAATGCTTAATTTGATCTATGTGAGTCTGCTTGGAGGTGATAACATTGCAAATTTACTTTTTGGGCATGAATTTGATGATTGAGAGGTTTCTATATACTTCTTCTTAAAAACGTATGAGTTTGATGATTGAGAGGTTGCTATGTACTTCTTGTTAAACACGTGTATTTACGTATCGTTATGCTTTATTTTTGGTCATGCTTGAGGACAAGTAATGGTTCTAAGTTGAGGTTTTGATGAGTCATGAAAAAATGACTTTTATGATGTTTAATATATGGAATTACTATGAGTTCTTAAGTGCATTTGTTAGTTTAATATGCGTTTTGTATCTGTTTTGTAGGAAAATGAAAATCTCATGAATCTATGGACGTTGGACCGATTTGAAGTGATTTGGTGCTGAAATTGGCTTGAACATGAAAGGAGTCACTGCTGGATGATATAGACACACCATACAACCATTTTATCCATGTGTGTGCCTGGAAAGAAAAGCAAAATAGCAACAAAGCTACAACATACAAGTATTAATCTATCTTGGCTGCAACTAAGCAAACTTGTAAGAGGTTGAATTGACGAAGCCATTTATAGAAGCTTCTAGCTGATTATGGTAAGTTAGTGGACTGACTTGATGGTGCAAATGTTGGTGAGGCACTACTAGGAGATTGGGGAATCTCAACAAAGTAGCAACAAAAGCTATAAGGCGCACACATAAGCTATCTAGGATAAAACGATCAACTCATGTTGTTGCATTATTTGTGTCATGCTGGGAAGTTTGCTACTGTCCATGTTCATTTAAGCTGATCGTATGATGGTGTGGATATGAAGATAAGAAGTAGCTAAATGTTCCAGGAGTAGCGCAGGATGAAATGGAATCAAAAAGAGACAGGGAACACAATCCGGGCACGTTCACGACCCGTGGTGATCCTTACTGGTCGTGAGCCTGCTCATCCAGGTTGTGGCTTCCACGAAAGTTGCCAAAGGCTTCATCACGACCCCTTCCACGAATCATGGTGCACTCCACGAGCCGTGAGGGTGCTCATGGGAAGCACCTAGGCAGTGAGAAAACAAGAAAAGTCAAGGCAAGTCTCACGATTGCCTTCAACGACCCGTGTGCATCTTCACAGATCGTGAAGGTGTGCGAGAAGAGGGGATGATTTTGAACAGTTTTTGCACCAAGTAGCATACCATAGAGGAGTTAACGACACTTGAAAATCACTACGAAGTGTGGTCTGTTCCATGAAAGGCCATGTCATCCAGAACTGTTTAAGCTTTCCTAGTCAAACTACGATTAGTTTTCCTAATTATTATAGGGTAGATTTTATTTAGTATAAATAGGAATTTTAATTATTTATTTGGAACAACTTTGTACCCACATTTTGGAGACTACTGGACACACAATTGAATGACAATTTTTCTATATTTTCTCTTCAAAAACACGGCTAGACAATCAGCACAAGGCCAACAACATTGTGAGTTTTTTATTATCGTTTTGAGTCTTTAATTCTTGTTTTTCTTTGTGTTTTAGAATGTGAATTAAGAATTGATTTCTTCTCCCTTGTAAGTGATTTTAACATGAGTTATATCATGATTCATGCTCTAATATTTGCGAGTTGGATAATCTAGACCTACAACTGGGGCTGTGGGAACCATGACAACTCAATGAGATAGACAAATTTGGGGTAAATATCAAGATTTATTATTGTATATATTGTAGTGTTTTTCACTTTAATGTCTTCCTTAATGAGTCGACGTATTAGGGTAAGCCTGTATTCATTACATGCCCGGGAGGGATGTAGTGATTAGGAAAAGAATTCTACAATCGAAATTCGGGGTTATTAACCTAGTCTAAGTACTTGAGACTGAAAGGTGAGAGTATTCTGGGATCCATAACAAGGGTTAAAGAGTACACATTTGAAGACTGAAAGATGATGAATAAAATGCATCTAAGAAGGATCGAAAGGTGAATTAGGTGTATATAACTTGTTAGATCTTATATACACAATCATGAATGGGTTTACTAAATGAATTTGGTTATCATGTTGGGAGTCATGGGGACTGCAGCACTAGTCATCATTAAACTATCTAAGCCTTAGTTTATTTTGCATTCGTACTCATTGTTAGGATCTTAAATCAAAAGCCTGCAAATTTACTTTTCTGCACTTATTTGTTTTCTAGAAATAGAACCAACAACTAAAATAGGATAACTAGTAGAGTTGTTTCAACCTATTTCTTGTAGGATCGACCTCGACTATCAGTTGGGTAAATATATTGCTAACGATCATGCATATTCTGTAAAAAGGAGTATGTTTGAACACTATCTGTCACCATCTATCAGTTGGTCAGAATTATCAGCAATATTTAAGTAATAGTATATTCCATTGAGAAAATAAGATGATATGAGATGTCAGTTCCATGATTTGCGTCAGGGCAATATGACAGTCACAAAGTATGAGGCCAAGGTCATTGAATTGTCTAGGTATATTCCATTTTTAATTGTAGATCCAAAGGAGAAAGTGAGAAGATTTGTGGATGGACTAGAGCACTATTATTGTGGTCCTGTAATATGAGATGTGGGAAACAATATATATTCACATGTGATTGACACTTCTCTTTATTGTGAGTTTTTTTGGGAGATGGAGAAAATAGAGCGAGAAAAAAAAACATGTAATACAAGTAGATTTAGGGTTGTTCTATCTGGAGGCAAAAATGGATTTCTTCATAGGTAGTCTAGGCCTACTCAGTCAGATTCAGTGGTGCAATCTTCTAAGAGTGGTTATCCAACTAGACAGGGCTAATAATAGATATAGAAGAAGGGTGATAATTCCTCCCAGTCCAGACAACATCCAAGATGTTCTAATTGTAGCAGAAATCACAGTGGTTGCTACTTTGGTATTGGTGGTCCTTGTTTTATTTGTGGTGAAAGAGGTCATATTGTTAAAAAATTTCCTTAGAGAGATTCTAGTAATAGTCAAGCTACTGCACAAGTGTAGAGGAATGTGGCAGAAACTCAGGTCAGATTCAGCCAGCTAGGGTTTCCTCAAAAGGTGCTCATGCATAGGGTCGACAGGGTACACAGGTTGCTCTGAGAGCAAGTGGAGCATCGAGATTATTTGCTATGGCTAGACAGGATATCGAGGGATCTAGTATTTTAGTCATGGGTATTATTACTATTAATTCTCATGAGGCATATGCTCTTATTCATCCTAGTTCTATGTATTCATATATATCCCCATCTTTAAATGACTAGTTGAGACTCTTATTGTGCCATACATTGTTATGACTCTAGTAAGGGAGACTTTATCAGTGGATGGAGTGTATAGGGATTGTGTTATATTTGTATAGGGCAAGGACAAAATAGTTTCTCTATTAGAGTTGTCACTATCTGACTTTGTTGTGATCATAGTCATGGATTGGTTAGCATCATGTTATGCTTTGATTGATTGTTATGCTAAATTGTTTCATTTTAATTTCCCTGGAGAACCATCTTTAATATGGAAAAGCATGAATCCTATGACACGGGGAAAGATAATATCTTATGTAAAGGCACGTTGAATGATTAATCATGGGTGCTTTGGTTTTATTGCTATTGTTCATGATACTCGAGGAGGGGATGTTACTATCGATATTGTTCTATTTGTGCAAGAATTTGTTGATATTTTTCAGAAGATTACCTGGCTACCTCTAATAAGAGAAATTGAGTTTAGTATTAATTTAGTGCTAGATACTCAACCTATCTTTATTCCTCCATATCGTATGGCTCTAACTTATTTGAGAGAATTAAAGGTCCAACTCCAAGAGCTACTTGATAAGGGATTCATCAGGCCTACTGTATCTCCTTAGGGTTCCCCAGTGTTATTAATGAAAAAGAAAGATGGCACAATGAGAATGTGTATAAACTACAGGCAGTTGAATAAGGCAACAATCAAGAACAAATACTCATTGCCTCATATTGATGATCTATTCGATCAGTTGTAGGGTACTAGTCACTATTCTAAAATTGATTTGAGATAAGGCTATCATCAGTTGAGAATAAAGGCTGAAGATATCTCAAAGATAACTTTTGGACAAGGTATGGGTAGTTTGAATTTTTGGTGATGTCTTTTAGATTGACTAATGCACCTGCAGTATTTATGGACCTTATGAACAAGGTATTCAAGTCATACTTAGACTAGTTTGTGATTATATTCGTTGATGATATTTTGGTCTACTCTCGAGATGAGGCTGGGCGTGAACATCATTTGAGAGTTGTATTACAGACATTTAGGGAACAAAATCTCTATGCTAAGTTATCAAAATATGAGTTTTTGTAGGGAAAATTTTTCTTTTTAGGGCATGTGGTGTCACGAGATGGGATTGAAGTTGATCCAAGAAAGGTAGAAGTTGTTCGAGATTGGCCTTGACCTAACACTCCTATAGAGATACGCAGTTTCTTGGGGCTAACTGGATATTACAGATGGTTTGTGGAGGATTTCTCAAGGATAGCCGCACCATTGACAGGTTTAACTCAAAAATGTGTGATTTTTCAGTGGTCAGATGTATGTGAAGAGAGTTTTTAGAAATTAAAGACTTCATTGACTACAACTCCTATTTTGATCTTACCCATGGCAGAGGGTGGTTTCACCATTTATTGTGATGCATCTAAAGTCCTATTGGGATGTGTCTTAATGCAGAATGGTTAAGTAGCGGCTTATGCTTCTCAACAGCTAAATATTCATGAGAAGAACTATCCAACACGTGATTTTAAATTGACTTCAATTATATTTGTACTCAAATTTGGCATCACTACCTTTATGGTGAGTCATGTGAAGTCTATACTGATCACAAGAGTTTGCAATACATCTTCCACCAAAGGGATCTGACTCTGAGACAACGACGATAGTTGATGCTACTTAAAAATGATGATCTTACTATCTTGTATCATCTTGGAAAGGCGAATATGTTGGCAGATACCTTGAGTAGAAAGTCTATGGGAAGCTTGGCCTAGATTACTATTAAAAAATGACTTATGGCTAAGGATATTCAGTCTTTAGCGAATCAAAGAGCTAGAATTGATCATACATTGCCTTGTAGGTTTCCTGCAGGTATGGTGGTGCAATCATCCTTAGTTGGAGAAGACAAGACTTGCCAAAATAATGATCTCTAACTTGCTAGATTACTAGATCGAGTGCAGAGTGGAGTCATGAAGTCGTTCTCAATTGATGGGGAGGGTTTTGAGTCAACACAGTAAATTGTGTATACCCATGGTGGGTGAGGTAATACGGTTTATACTTGAAGAGGCCCATAGCTCACAATACTCCATCTATCCAACTATTTCAAAGTTAGATCAACATTTGCATGGTTTGTATTGGTGTGAAACAACCCTAAAAAGTGCCCAAAAATGTGCCTCGGAAGTGCCCGGAATCGTAATTTCCATATATCTAAACATCCATTTGTTATTTTGAAAATTTGACTTCATATTGTTGTTTAGGGAGTCAAATTGAGTGGGAAATGGGTCTAACCCAAATTTTAGAGCAACCGTATCAAAATTCAAAAATCGAAAAGAACGCTATTAAGGAGGGTCAACTTTGAAGGGGCATATCTCTTAGATCAAAAATAACTACATGGGCTATGACCTACCAAATTAAACCCCTTTGAATTAGCTTTTTGACGCACTTCATTTCACCTCATTCAGAGTTTGGATGAAGGATTTATGCCTATTTTTGTAAAACTCATTCGTACAACAAATGCAGATTCCAGTGGGGTTTTCGCGTCGCGGAGGCGACGTGCCTCTGTGTTTTTTGGTGCCTATTTTAATTTTTTTGGTCCAAGACTTATAAGCCTTTAGTCTAAGGTTTTACCCTCATATCATCCTAAACATTCCCCAATATCCTCTCAAACACTTGGACTCATATTTCACCCTTAATTCAAGTCCCAAACTCAAGACCAATCTTAAGGATTTCATCAAAGATCTCATTCAAGCTTCAAGTATCCATCTCAATGTTCTTCAAGGGTTCTCCATGGTCAAGGTATGTGGTGTTGAACTATTAGGTCCTTCCACCCATGGTCTTTACACCATCTTTTACTTAATAATGCATGTTTTAAAGTTGTTTTTACATGTGGGTCCTTCCACCTATGGTGCCTAAACCATCTTTTACTTAATATTGCATGATTTAAAGTTAATTTTACATGTGGGTCTTATATATTGAAAAATTTACTGCACAGTGATTTTAGTTCATGAAAGTATGGTTGTTTTAGCATGTTTTGAGCTCTAAATATTGTTTCTAATGTTGGATTTGATCAGGGGTTTTGATGTGAATGTCTTGGGGTGTTGCAAGGTGTTGATTTATGGTTTTACGACTGATTTTCTAGAATGATTTCATCTCTAAATTGCTTGGTCTTTTAGCCCCATTACACACCCACCAAATGTTTGATAAAATGTCCGGCTAAGGTTTCTGAAGGAATTGAAGGTCTAGGGCTTCTCTTATGTTATGAATGACTCTGTGATTATGAAAGAAGGGTGAATATGTGTTGATTTCATCCAAAGTATGCATGATAATGAAAGAAGAGTATGTATATAATGTTATGATGATGATAGAAGGAAAGTATATATAGGGTATTTCTCTATGTAGTGTTAAATTGACATTGACCAAATTGAGGGGTTGATACCTCAATAACCTAATTGAGGGGTTGATACCTCATTGACCAAATTGTGGGGGTTGATATCTCAATCGCCTTAGAGGTGGGTGGTGTATGCTAATAACCAAATTGAGGGGTTGATACCTCAATAACCTAATTGAGGGGTTGATACCTCATTGACCAAATTGTGGGGGTTGATATCTCAATCGCCTTAGAGGTGGGTGGTGTATGCTAATAACCAAATTGAGGGGTTGATACCTCATTGACCAAATTTTGGGAGTTGATACCCCAATTGCCTTAGAGGTTGGTGGTGTATGCTAATACCAAATAGAGGGGGGTTGATACCTCAATCACCTAGGATGGGAGGTGGTAAGCCCATTGACCAAAGGATGGTCTCTTTCTACGTATATTCTATGTTTTATATAAGCATGATTTTAGTTCAAGCACAACCGTGGAAGTCACCTTGGTGTTAAAAATTTCTAAGTATTGAGCCAAGTTCCATCCTCCTCCACGTGGCTAATGGCTTCAATTCAAGCTAGTGGGTAGGTCCTCAGGACCGAGGATAATATCTATGTTCTTATGCTATGTAATGAAGACTACCTTTCCTTTTTGTATAGTTGACTATAAGGGTGAGCTTGGTTGCTTGTCTTGGCCCCCGCTAAGTTCTATGTTAGAGGTGTTGTTGGATATGTTATGTATTATGCTTGAGCTTTGACTCACTTATGATATTCAATCTATTTAAATATAAGTCTCTCTCCCTTATTCCCAATTTTCCTTGTTTATGTTTCTTATGTTGATTTATTTTGCTTCTGCGACTAAGGATGTGTGATGATATGCTATGAGGCTTGTTTGGGGTTCCTTCTGGTTCCCCACTTGCTGGTCACATCTAGGCCCTAGTCTTGTGTCGTGACATTGTGGAAAGGTATGAAGGCTGAAATTTTGAAGTATATGACTAGTTGCTTGAATTACCAACAAGTCAAATATAAACATCAAAAAATGGTGGAGTAATGCAAAACTTGATTATCCCAAAATGGAAGTGGGAAAGAATTACCATGGACTTTGTTATTGGGTTGCCAAATACTTTCAAGAAACATGACTCAATTCAGGTGATTATGGATAGACTCACAAAATTTGCCCATTTAATATCAGTTTGGGTTACTTATACTGCAAAGCGATTAGCAGACAATTACCTTTGAGAGATAGTTTGACTTCATAGAGTTCCTAGTTCAATAATAAAAGATCAAGGTACACAGTTCACTGTTGAGGTTTGGAAGTCTATTCAGAGGTCATTGAGATCACAAATTGAGTTGAGTATAATTTTTCATCCCCAAACAGACAAATAGTTTGAGTGGGTTATTCAGATCTTGGAGGACATGCCTAGAGCTTACGTGATTGATATCAATGGACATTGGGACAAGCAGTTGTTGTTGGCAGAGTTTGCTTATAATAATTACCAATTAAGCACACAAATGGAACTTTATGAGGCTCTATATGGTCGCAAGTGTTGATCACCAATTGGATGGTTTGAACTTAGTGAAGCATAATTGCTAGGTCTAGATTTGGTTCAGCAGGCCTTAGAGAAAGTTACAGTGACACGAGAATGACTTTAACAACATGAAGTAGACAAAAATCTTATGCAGATAAGGAAGTCTGTGATGTGGAGTTCTTGAAGGGCGAAAAGGTCTTTTTGAAAGTTTCTCTTATGAAAGGAGTTATGAGATTTGGTCAAAAAGGTAAGTTGAGTCCTAGATATATTGGCCCTTATGATATTTTAGATCGGATTGGTTGATGGCATACCGGTTTGCTTTACATTCAAGATTATCCGTTGTACATCCTCTATTTTATGTGTCCATGCTTCGACGGTTCGTTCGTGTGATAGCCATAAGATTAATCTAGAGGAAGTGGACCTTAATGATAATTTAGCATATGAGAAAGGTTTGATATCTATTCTTGATATGCAAATGTGGCAACTGATGTCGAAGAAGATAGTTTCAGTAAAAGTATTAAGGCACAATCATCTAACCGAAGAGGCTACTTGCGAGTCCAAAGTGGACATGCAAGAGAGATATCCTCACCTATTTGACACTTCAGGTGTGTGTAATGACCTGGTGTATTGCCCCAAAAATTTTGTGGGATTAGAGTGGAACCTTTAAACTCAAGATAAGTTCACTTGCAAGCTTTCACTTCAAACTAATTTATATGTTTTAGGGTCATCATGGGTCCCCTACATCAAGCCAAGTTCAAAGGACTTCCGTTGGCTAAGTTTGTCACATGTACTGATTAAAAAATCAACTTTAAATGGTAATATCTCTTAGCACAAAATTAACGGGAGGCCCATAATCTACTAAATTAAAGCTCTTTGAATTAGCTTTCCAACGCACTAGATTTCACCTTATTGGGAGTTCGGATAAGGGAGTTATGCCCATTTTCGTAAAGCCTCATGTGCTGTGTTGCCACACGGGCACCTATAAAGGCTGTGTGGCTTCACATGAACCGTGGGGATGGCTTTGGGCCTGAAATAGCCATTTTAGGCCTATGGATTGGGGTACAACCAGTGGTACTAGCTGTATGGCCTTTAAAGGTGAGGAAAATCCTAAGTGTGATTCGATATTGGTGTGGAGAAACACTTTTTGCCAAGTATGGCACCATGGCCCACCATATGAGCCATGTTGAGGGTAACAAGGGGGAAGTGGAGTCTTCAAGGTTCGCATAGGGAGTTTTTTTGGCTAACGTTTGTGCCATGCATAGCCCCATGAACCTTGATGAGGCTCACGGGCGGTATACCCAACCGTGGAAGTCACCTTGGTGTTAAAAATTTCTAAGTATTGAGCCAAGTTCTAATTTCCAAAATTTTTCCTCACCTTGGTGTTAAAAATTTCTAAGTATTGAGCCAAGTTCTAATTTCCAAAATTTTTCCTCACCTTGGTGTTAAAAATTTCTAAGTGTTGAGCCAAGTTCTAATTTCCAAAATTTTTCCTAAGTGTAAGTTCACGGGCACTCCACATGAACCATCGAGTGCCAAATGACCCGTGAACCCCCCCTCGAGATGACGACGGACAATTTTTCCATCCATTTTATTAATGATGTTTTCATAAATTTTATTTATTCTATTGGTCTTTTGGGAATTTATATACTATCCAATGACCATCTAAAGCCCTAAACCTTATTTCGAATAGTCAAAACTCACTCCTCACATTTTAGACACTCTCAAGACTACTCTCAAAGGAACTCAAGTGAATTTTTAACTTAAGAGCTAGGGAACTTAATTCTTCTTTAAATTCTTTGTGATTTTCTTCATCTTGGTAAAGGTATGCTGCTTTTGATCCTTGATTCCTTCAATCAAAGAGACCCAAATCTTTTCAACAAAATTTCATAAATTTAAGCTCTCTTTGAATATGAGTTTTCATTATTTGGATTTATTAAATTAAATTGATGAATGGGCTATACATATTTGATGATTTTAAGTTACTTGAAGCACTATTATGAAATTATTGAGTTTATGAAATTATGAATATGCATGTCCCTTTTCAAGGCTTGTTTATGCATGAGTGAACTTATTAAAGATTTAAATGTAGATTTAATTATGTTTTTACTTCAATTTCATATTATATTGTTGATTTTAGATTGAATCTCAATTACCCATGTTATTATCACATCATTCATGGCTTATGCATTCATGACATGAGATTTTATGGAAATTATGAAGTGGGTTAAGCCCAATTATGATTTATGTTATGATTTTGATAAAGTATTGGTTATGACAAGAATGTGATCACATAAATGTCTATGACTATGGCTCTTGGAGCAATTATGGGTGTTTACACCATTATGTTTAAGGGAGCATTGATTGAGGTTTGAGGCGGGGAAGACTATCCCCAAGGGTCCATATTCATTTCTCAAGAAGGTTCTTTAAACGAGCTATTCCTATGCATGAAAAGTATTGCATGAAGAATGTTTTAGCTTTTTAGCCCATGATGCATGATTATGAATAATTTGATTTGTCCATTGAGCTTACGAATGCATGTAAATGATTTAAAAGTCTTATATCTCTTTTACAAGCATGTATATATGTATATATGTATTCTAGTGGGATGACGATGTAACGACCCCAAAAAGTGTCCGAAAGCGTGCCTCAAAAGTGCCTGGAATTGTAATTTTTATATATCTCAAAATCTATGCGCGATATCAAAAATCTGACTTCATATTCTTGTTCAAGAGGACATTTTGAGTGAAAAATAGGTGTAACCACGATTTAAGAGGAAATAATTAGCAATTTAATTTTTTATAATTTTTGATTTCTAGAATCGATCGACGATGGTACTGCGATGCGCAGCCATCGCGAACCTATGTAAATCTTTCCTTCGCAATAGGTCCACGTTGCAGACCAGACACGGACCTGTGTATGTTGCTGCCAGTGATTTTTATCTTGATTCAAGGCTTTTGGATCTTGGACCTAAGTATTTCCAAATGTGAAAATACCTATACTTAGCCATTTCTCACCCCTCATATCATTCTAAACATTTCCCTATACTCATTCAAATATTTTACTCCTAAATTCAAGTCTCAAAACCCTCTCCAGATATAAGGATTTCCTCTCAAGCTTCAAGTCTCCATCTCAAATTTTCATCCAGTATATCTCCAAAGCTAAGGTTTGTGGGTGTCTTTCACCCATGATACCCAAGCTTCCTTTTACTTAAATTTGCATGATTTAAAGATGATTTACTCATGGGTCTTATTTATTATTAAAATTATTGCACACTATGTTGGGGTTTAACCAAGCTTCCTTTTACTTAAACTTGAATGATTTAAAGATGATTTAATCATGCGTCATATTTATTATGAAAATCACTGCACACTATGTTGGGAATTATGAAATTGTGACTATTTTGCTATGTTTTGAGCTAGGAAACCAAGGTCTATTGTAAGATTTGATGAATGGTTTTGATGTATATTGGTTGAGGGTGTTACCATGTATCTATTGATGGTTTTACATTGGATTTTCTAGATGATAACACTCTTGAATTGCATAGTTTTACACTAGCACTACACACCCTCTAAGTGTTTGATAAAATGTCTAGTTGTGGTTTCCTGAGGAATTAAAGTTCCACTGCATGTCTTATGACTTGGATGACTATATGATGATGAAATAATAATGAAATGAATATGTATATATGTATATGATATTCTCCTATATAGTGTTGGAATGTGACCATTCCCTACTCGGGGGTTAGGCACTGGGTAACCTTGTCAAGGGGTTTGTACTTTGATAACCTATCAAGGGTTTATACACCAGTACCATCGGTGGTAGACGCAGGGGGTTTGTACCCATCAACCTATCGGGGGTTTGTATACTGGCACCACAGGTGGTAGGGTGTGACTATTTGTCAACCTTGTTGGAGGTTTGTACCCATCAACCTATCAGGGGGTTTGTACTCCATCACCATAGGTGGTAGGGTGTGACTATTTGTCAACCTTGTTGGAGGTTTGTACCCATCAACCTATCAGGGGGTTTGTACTCCATCACCATAGGTGGTAGGGTGTGATGATCCACCAACCTATGGGGGGTTTGTAGTCTGGCACCATGGGTGGTAGGGTGCAACGATCCACTAACCTATTCATAGGGTTTGTACCTCAATCACCACGGGTGGTAGGGTGTGACAATCCACCAATAGCCTAATGTCTCTTCTTGCACATATATTATGTTCTATATAAGCATGTTTTACTTCAAGTATCATTCACACATGTTATATTGTTATTATGTTATTTATTGGTTATGATTATGCATCTTGCCTATGTTGCCTATCTCTTGTTGCATTGCATCCTACATACTTAGTACATTCAAATGTACTAACACATGCTCTATGCCTACATGATGACACCATGTAGGAACCAGAGCACCGTTTGATTATCCTCCTCGTCCACGTGGATAGTTTGATATCACTCAAGCTACTTGGTGAGTCCTCTATTCTGGGTACATTTGCCTATGTTCTTATGTTATGTATTACTACACTTTATCTCTATTATATACTTTGACTTTGAGGGTGAGCCCAGTTGTTTGTCTTGACCCTCGCTATTATCTAAGTAGTAGAGGTGTTGTTGGACATGATATGTATCTATTCTATGCTTATCTCTCATTGTTATTTTTTAATTGCTTCCACGACCAAGAATGTGTAATGATACACTATGAGGCTTGTTTGGGGTTCCTTTGGGTTTCCTATTCACCGGTCACATCTAGACCCTAGGCTTGGGTCATGACAAAGATGGTATCAGAGCACTAGGTTGTTAGATCCTCGGCGTCCAACACTCCGCGTCAATTAGAGTCCTATTCATGGTTGTGAAGTGCACCACGGCTATGAATGAGAGGCTATGAGGCATTCTAGGAAATGTTTCACTTCTTCAAGATCTATGTCATACGATAGAGTTATGTCCCCTAGGGCTTATTACTAATTCCTAACCAATACATTTCAAGATATGTCTCAAGCTACTCAGGACGGTGATGTGATTAATGTAGAGATTCACAATGCTCTATGGGAAATGGCCATAGCGGCGACAAATGTGGTAGCTCACCTTGATCAACAAGTAGGTGCCCCCGAGACTTCTAATGGTAAGAGGAGAGGTAGTAAGGCTAAAGGGCCTATGTTGGGGGTAAGTTCTAAAGTTCCAAATGTAGAGTTGGTGGCAGTGTGGTGCCTTATGCTAGGTGCCCAAAATGTGGTAGATGCCATGATGGCCTAGGCTTAAGAGGTACCGACGTTTGTTATGGTTGTAGAGATTTGGGTCATAAGGTAAAGGATTTTGCTCGTAAACTCAATAAAAGCAAGGGAGGTGATGATTGGATGACTAATCCCAAGTGCCCTACGTGTAGGAAGGACTATGGTAGCCTATGTTGGAGGAACACGAGTATATGGTTGGGGTGTGGTGAGATAGGCCACAGAATTCTAGATTGCCCATATGGTCAATACAAGAGTAAAAGTGGTGATGTTGATCAAAAGGCTCAAGGAGGGGATAAAGTGCCCGAGTTGCTACCGGTATATTAAAATTTCCTTTGGCTTTGATATGTTTGCATTGGTGGGCTGGTGTGCCACTATTTCTTTCATTATTTTTTTGGTTGCTAGTGGTTTTCATGAGTGTCCCGAACACTTTTTAGTGCCTATCTCATTGGTGAGCCTATTGTTGTTTGAAAGTTCCTAGGTGTTGCTCCAAGTTCATATTGCATTAGGTCTTGCCTTGTGACTTTTTGGGTGAGTGTGGTGGATTTTGATGCTATGCTTGAGATTGATTAGTTATATTGTTGTTAAGTCCCCATTCAATATAGGGTCCATAGAGTCAAGTTTCGATTCCCTATTGAGTCCGTCCTTGAGTTGGGGGCTTGTAATATGGTTGCGAAGGGGTAAGTCTATTTTTTTTCTTAAGGTATAATTGATCCCTCAGGGTTGCCCCAAGTTCTTATTACATAGGGTCTTGTCTTGTGATTTTTGTTGAATATAGTTTGTAGAATTAGAGGTCTTGAGGTGGTTCGGCTACTTGCATATTGTGTCTCTGTTGATTGTAGAACCCGTAAGGTTGTAATATGATGGCTAAGAATGGTCGATCTATTTGGTCAACAATAATGGGTTAGTCATTTCTCTAAGCTTGATCTTTGGTTCGAGTTTTGTTCCTAAGTGATGATAAGGATAGGTGATATCTCTAAGTGTCTTTTCAGATTAGGAGTGAGCCTTTGAGTATGTTGGAGTTGTTCGAATTGGCTTATGCACCAGCTATGTTTATGGATTTCATGAATAGGTTCTTTAGTCCCTACCTTGTTATGTTCGTGGTGGTCTCTAGTGGTGAAGTATTGATTTATTTAGAGCTTGTGAACCATTTGGGGATAGCATTGCAAATCTTGGGGTAAGAAGAGTTGTATGCTAAGAATATGAAGTGTGAAATGTGGATAAAGTAGGTTACCTCCCTAGGTCATATGGTGTTGTACGATAGTATTGAGATTGATCCTAAGGAGACATATGTGATTAGAAATTGGCCTAGACCTTTGAATCCCTTGGATATTAGGAGTTTCTTGGGCTTAGCGGGTTACTACCAGAGTTTGTGAATGGGTTCTCTTCTATTGCTTTACCCATGACTAAGTTTGACCCAAAGGAAGTATAAGTTGTCTCCACTCCTATCTTATCCTCACCAGATGGGGTGGAAGGGTTTGTTGTGTAGTGTGATGTCTCCAGGATTAGTTGGGGTTGTGTGTTGATGCAAGATGGTTAGATGGAATTTATGCTTTTAGATAATTTAATATACATGAGAAGGATTACCTTATCTACGACTTTGAGTTGTCCATCGTGGTATTTGCTTTGAAAATTTGACATCATTGGTTGTATGGGGTGCATGTTGGTGTGGTTACTGTTCACTAGAGTTTCTAATATGTGTTCACCTAAAGGGATCTTATCTTGAGACAAAGAAGGTTATTAGAACTTCTTAAGGATTATGATATGGGTGTGCATTATCATCCCGGTAAGACTAATGTTGTGGTGGATGCTTTAAGTAGGGTGTCTATAGGTAGCCTAACTCATGATGATGGTGGTGATGGAGAGGTGGCTAGGAAGGTGCATTGTTTGGCTAGATTAGGGTTTACATTGGAAGAGGTTGATAATGGTGGTTTTGTTATTGATGGTTATAAATCTTCATTGGTTGATGAGGTAAGAGCAAAGCAAGTTCTTGAACCCACCTTGCTAGAATTGAAGGCCTCGGTGAAAGAGGGAAAGGTAGAGGTTTTCTCCCAAGGGCAAGATAATGCCCTTAGGTACCGAGGTAGGTTGTATGTACCTTGTGATGATGGCTTGTTGGAAAAGATCCTTGATGAAGCCTATAATTCTTCGTATTCTATTTACCCCGGTACTACCAAATATATAGAGATTTGAGAGATGTGTATTGGTAGAGAGGCATAAAGAAGGGCATTGCCAAATTTGTTTCTGGTTATCATAGTTGTTGACAAGTTCGAGCCGAACATCAAAAGTCGGGTGGCCTAACCCAAGACATAGAGATTCCTACTTGGAAGTAGGAGGTGATTAATATGGATTTTTATGGTTAGGTTGCCCAAGACTACAAAGGATTTTGATTATATTTGGGTTGTGTTTGATAGGATGACTAAATCAGCTCATTTTCTACCGGTTAAGACTACTTGTGGTGCCCAAGAGTACACTAAATTGTACATTCATGTGTTGGTGAGAACACTCGAGGATATACTTAGGGCTTTTGTATTGGAGCTTAAGAGTAGTTCGGATGATCGTTTTCCTTGGATTGGGTCGCCTATGACAATAGCTATCATTCTAGCATTGGTAAGGCTCCTTGAAAGGGTCTCTATGGAGTAGGTATGGTTGATTAGGGAAAGATTAGAGACAGCCCCAAGTCGTCCAAAGTCTTATGTCGAAGTGAGGAGAAGAGAGATTGAATTCAAAATTGGTGATTGGGGGTAATTGACGGTTTTGCTCATGAAAGGTGTGGTTTACCCCGGTAAAGAAGGAATTGAATTTATGGTTTGTGAGTCTTGATAGGGTGTTGAGGAAGGTTAGTGAGGTTGCATACGAATTGGAGTTGCCTATGAATATGGACATGGTTCGTTCGATACTTCGTGCTTCTAGTTTGAGGGGATGTGATAGTGACTCTAGTAGCATAGAACTCTTTGAGGTTGTGGGTCAAGGAGGATAAGTTGGCTTAGGAGAGGGTCCTAGTGGAGGTATTGGATGGAAGGGTGGGAAAGTTGTTTGATAAGGATGTGGTGTTCGTTAAGGCTCTTTGGATGGTTCGTCTAGTCCAAAGAGTCTCTCAGGGACCGGGCATGGGGAAACAATATCCGTATGTCTTTCATATCCATTCAAGCTTATGATGATAGGTCAAGTCCTTTCATGATTCGTAGGTTTATGTTTTAGCCCCTATGTCATTTGTATGCATCCATGTTTATGTTGACAAGTTCATGACGATTTTGACACTTATGTTGATGTTTAGAAAATGGTGTTTTAAATTTGTTCATGAGTACCCTTCCCATATACGTTTCTTTGGCATTCAGGTATGAATGTTCCCATGGGGGAGATATTGTAGCGACCCAAAAAGTGCCCAAAAATGTGTCTCGAAAGTGTTCGGAATTGTATTTTCCATATATCACAAAATCTGTGCGCGATATTGAAAATCTAACTTCATATTCTTGTTCAGGGGGTCATTTTGAGTGGAAAATGGGTCTAAACCCGATTTAAGAGCAAACGATTAGCGATTTCATTTTTCATAATTTTCAATTTCCAAAATCAATCTGCGACGGTACCGCGATGTGCACCCATCATAGACCTGTGTAAATCTTGCCTTCATGATAGGTCTGCATCGGACGCGGAGATGTGTATTTTGCTGCCAGTGATTTTTATCTTGGTCCAAGGCTTTTGGGTCTTAGGCCTATGTATTCCCAAATGTGAAAATACCTATATGTAGCCATTTCTCACCCTCATATCATTCTAAACATTTTCCTATACTCATCAAGCACTTAGACAAATATTTTACTCCTAAATTTATACTTAACCATTTTTCACCCTAATATCATTCTAACATTTACCAATACTCATTCAAACACTTAGCCAAATATTTTACTCCTAAACTCAAGACTCAAAACCCTCTCCAGATCTAAGGATTTCCTCTCAAGCTTCAAGTCTCCATCTCCAATTTTCATCAATTTTATATCTAAAGCTAAGGTATATGGGTTTATTTCATGGGTTCCTTTAACCCATGATACCCAAGCTTCCTTTTACTTAAATTTTCATGATTTATATATGATTTACTCATGGGTCTTATTTATTATGAAAATCATTGCATACTATGTCGGGGTTTATGAAATTATGACCGTTTTGCTATGTTTTGAGCTATGAAACAAAGGTCTATTGTAAGATTTGATGAAGGGTTTTGATGTATATTGCTTGTGGCTGTTACCAAGTATCTATTGATGGTTTCACATTAGATTTTCTAGCATGATAACGTGGATTTTGGTGCTGTGAGATTTGATGTATATTACTTGAGGGTGTTACCAAGTGTCTATTGATGGTTTTAATTAGATTTTCTAGCATGATAACACTCTTGAATTGCATGGTTTTACACTAGCACTACACACCCTCTAAGTGTTTGATAAAATGTTCAGTTGTGGTTTCTTGAGGAATCGAAGGTCCAATGCATGTCTTATGAGTTAAATGACTATACAATAATGAAATGAATGTGTATATATGTATATGATATTCTCCTATATAGTATTAGAATGTGACTATGCCCTACTCAAGGGTTGCGCATCGGGTAACCTAGTCAAAGGGTTCGTACCTTGATAACCTATCAGGGGATTTGTACTTTGGCACAATGGGTGGTAAGGTATGACTATCCATTAACCTTGTTGGGGGTTTGTACCCATCAACCTATTGGGGGGTTTGTACTCCGGTACCACGGGTGGTAGGGTAGGTTTGTACCCACCAATCTTTCGGGGGTTTGTACTCCTGCACCATAGGTAGTATGATGCGATGATCGACCAACCTATCGGGGGGTTTGTACTACGGCACCACAGGTGGTAGGGCCGATGATCCACCAACCTATTCACGGGGTTTCTACCTCAATCACCAAGGGAGGGAGGGTGTGACAATCCACCAATAGTCTAATGGTCTCTTCTTGCACATATGTTATGTTCTATATAAGCATGTTTTACTTCAAGTATCATTCACACATGTCATATTGTTAATATGCTATTCATTGATTATGATTATGCAAATTGCCTATTTTGCCTATCTCTTGTTGCATTGCATCCTACATACTCGAAACATTTAAACATACTAACACATACTCTATGCCTACATGATATCACCATGTAGGAACCAGAGCACCATTTGATCATCCTCCTCCTTCACGTGGCTTAGTACATTCAAATGTACTAACACATACTCTATGCCTACATGATATCACCATGTAGGAACCAGAGCACCATTTGATCATCCTCCTCCTTCACGTGGCTAGTTCGATATCACTCAAGCTAGTTGGCGAGTCCTCCACTCAAGGGACATTGGCATATGTTCTTATGTTATGTATTGCTACACTCTATCTTTATTGTATACTTTGACTTTGAGGGTGAGCCCAATTTTTTGTCTTGGCCTGCGCTATTATCTAAGTAGTAGAGGTGTTATTGGACATGATATGTATCTACACTATGAGCCTTGATTGTCTCTTATTTCTTGATGGTTATGATATGGAAGTCTATCCTTAGTCCCAGTTCCCCTTGTTTATGCTTATCTCTCATTGTCATTATTTAATTGCTTCCGCGACCAAGGATGTGTAATGATATGCTATAACACTTGTTTGGGGTTCCTTCAGGTTTCCCATTCGCCGATCATGTCTAAGCCATAGGCTTGAGTCATGACAGATGACCTAGCATCGATGGATTGAAGGCAGGGTGGGCTATCCCCAAGGGTCCATACTCTTTTTCTCGAACTATGTGCAAACATAGGTATGTTTATGCCCCAAGGGAAAAAAAGATAAAGTATGTTATGGATCTACGTTTGGCAAGTAGGTCACATCTTCATCCATTGTGGGGAAGTCTACGGAGTTCAAAGTCTGTTACAGTCCCATCCTCAATGTATATGAAGTATTTTCGCATTCATGCATCAGTTATTTCATGGCATATTGTACATACTCTCCTTTGATATAGGATCATTTCTATACTAAATGCCCTTGCCATCTAACATTTGTATACAGGTTATGGTAAGTTACATGCATTGCATACCAGATACTTGTTATCAATCTGTATTACCAAAAAAAAATAAGAACTGTGTTTGAAAATTATGTAAGAACAGAAATCGAGCCCACTGAATGCACAATGTGTCCTTAAGGAAATTATTCCCCTTAATGTACCCGAGGTATGGAAATCTTTCCTCCCAGGATAGAACGATTTACTCACCAAAATAGCGGTACAACAAATTAAGGTGACTACGAATCACTCGAAGGTAGTATATCATACGAGAATTTTAAGAAGTGCAGGAAAGAAGAAAATGGATGTCAGAGATTTTTCGTAAGGAATAATTCTGAGGATCAACAGAAATATATAGCCTGTTTGGGAAATGATTTACAGCTTCCAGATAAGGTTTGCAACTTTTCATAAAAGGTTGCAACCTGTCAGAAAATTCCGCTGGAAAAAAAATGGAGGGAAATGTTTTAAATTAATCCGGGAAAGAAAACCGCAGGTCAGACATGCAGATCCGGGTCACTAACGGTTCAGGATCTGAAATTAATTAATTAATTAATTAAAATTAAAAGAATTTTGGTTCAAAAAAATTATCAATCAATCAGATCATTTGACCAAATCCAAATCTAAATCCAAATCTAAATCCAAATCCAAAGCCGAAGCCGAGTCGAGATGACGCGAGGGGTCCTTTCCCACTCAACCCTTTTAGCACCTAGAGTAGGTGTAATTTAATATATACACCTCTCTTTCCCTCTTTTGTTCCTATGTGGGACAAACGCTTTAACCAAAGCAAAAGGGACTTTTTACATTCCCTTCACTTTCCATCCCATCATTTCCCATTCACTAATATCAAAACCCAACAATCCACCACATAAATGGGAATGGCTATAAGATAAAGAAATGCATGTACAAGTGTGTGATATACAAGCGAATATTAATTGCATTTGGATAAGTAGGTTTCCCTTTGAACTTTTCGTAGTGAACTT
>DF364647.1:3924-27996 GCA_000787875.1 Solanum virginianum | reverse complement strand
AGATCAGAACTTTTCTTAACATTGGTAAGGTATTCCTCAAGAAATACTTCGATTTGAGTTGGACTGGATATTTGGGATTTTTCTCAAGAACTTCTTATTTTGATAAATTGATAATTAAGGGTTAATTTCATTTTCATTTTTTGAAATGGGTTTTACTGTTAATTTTTAAATGCTTTGGTCAATGCAATTATATATTAATTTTTAATTTTTCCTTTATGTAATGACCCTCTAGGTCATTTCTGTAAATCTGTGATTATTTTATCAGTTTAAGCATGTGCATAGTGACCTCAGGCTTTTTGTAACTTATTGACACTGATTGTTCGGTCGTTAGGTGAATCGTTTGACAATTATACAACTTTTCAAATTAAACGAGAGATTATAACTATAAAACGAGTTTTTAAAAATAAAATCCTAGTAAACGGTGACAGAGTGGTATTCTGATGGTTCCATTAGCTATGGAACGCCAAATGAGGCTAGGAGCATATCCGATACAATTATATTGAGTTTTTTAAATTTAGCCTCCAGAACGGATCAGTTGTTGACTTTAGTCAGCATCCATGGGAAATGTGCCCCAAATGAAAATTCTTACTGCACTGTTGGATTCGAACTTCGAGTTTATCCGGAAGGACCTTTCATTTGATTCCTAGGGCTTGCAGGTGTGTTTTGGTCCTCTGGTAGATTTTTATATTGGTAAACGAGACCCACATTGAAATAAAATGACATCCAATGGGACTTTTGACTACACCATTGAATTTAAAATGTCATTTTCGATCAGATTTCATACATGAATTATATTTTTCTTACTTTGAATGAGGCCAGAACATCGAAATTAAGTTTGAGCAGTTGTTAAGAATTTAAAGGAGGCATCGACATGGCCATATGAGGGACTGCTATGTCACAGGTGGTGCAAAAATTACCCCAAAAAAAGGAAAATAATGTATATATTTTGACAATTTTTTAGAAATTCAAAAACCTTCAATGGGCAACTTTTGATAGCGATATCTCTATCACGACCCAAGCCTAGGGCCTACACGTGACCGGCGAATGGGGAACCTGAAGGAACCTCAAACAAGCCTCATAGCATATTATTACACATCCTTAGTTGTGAAAGTAATAAAATATGACATTAAGAGATAGGAATAACAAAGAAAATGAGACTAAGGGTAAACTTCCATATCATAACATCAAGGAACAAAAGAGTCAAGGATCATAGCATAGAAACATAACATGTCCAACAACACCTCTACTACATAGATAAGAGCGGGGACCATGACTAGCAATAAGGCTCACCCTCATAGTCAATACATAATATAAAAGAAAGATAGTCTTAGTACATAGCAAGAGATCATAAGCAACATCCTCGGAATGGAGGACTCACCACAAGCTTGAGAGACAATTGTACTAGCCATGTGGAGGAGGAGAATGATCAAGCGGTGCTCCAATTCCTACATGGTGATATTATGTAGGCATAGAGTATGCATTAGTACATTTGAATATACTAAGTATGTAGGATACAATGCAACAAGAGATAGGCATCATAGACAAAATGCATAATCATAAGCAATAGATAGCATACTATCAATATGACATGTATGAATGATGCTTGAAGTAAAAGCATGCTTATATAGGACATAATACAAGTGTAAGGAGTGACCATTATAGTGCAATCCAAGGCCTACCACCTCCTTGGAGAGGCGCATAAGGTACAAACCCCTTCATGAGGTTGATATAGTACAAACCCCCCATCAAGGTTGACAGAGTACAAACTGCCCATCAAGGTTGATGGGTACCAACCCCCAATAAGATTACCTGGGCCTACCACCCCCTGAGCTAGGTGATTGAGGTACCAACCCCTCAATAGGTTACCTAGGTCTACAACCCCCGAGCTAGGCTTAGTCATCCCCAAAACAAGAGAGATAATATCATATATATATATATATACACACACTCCTTTCATCATTATATACATACATTTCTTTTTACACTATAGAGATAATATCATATATATATATATATACACACACTCCTTTCATCATTATATACATACATTTCTTTTCACACTATAGAGATAATATCATATATATACATACTTCTTTCATCATTATATACATACATTTCTTTTCATCATCATTCCATCATTATTTTATCATCATATAGTCATTCAACTCATAAGACATTCATTGGACCTTCAATTCCTCAAGAACCCATAATAAGACATTTTATCAAACACTTAGAGGGTGTGTAGTGTTAGTATAAAACCATGCTATAAAATTCAATGTAAAACCATAAATTAGATACTTGGTAACACCCTCAAGCAATTTACATCAAAACCCTTCATCAAAACTTACAATAGATCTCAGTTTTATAGCTCAAAACATAGTAAAATAATCATAATTTTATAAACCCCAACATAGTGTATAGTGAATTTCATAATATTTAAGGCCCATTTGTAAATCAACTTTAAATCATGCAATTTTTAAGAAAAGGAGGCTTGGGCATCATGGGTGAAAGGAACCCATGAAAGAAACCCACATACCTTAGATTTGAAGCTAAACTTGATGAACATTGGAGATGGAGACTTGTAGTTTGAGAGGAAATCCCTAGATCTGGATGAGGTTTGAGACTTGAATTTAGGAGTAGAATATCTTCCTAAGTGTTTGAATGAGTATTGGGCAATATTTAGAATGATATGAGGGTGAGAAATGACTAAGTGTAGGTATTTTCACATTTGGGAACACTTAGGCCCAAGATCCAAAAGCCTTGGACCATACAAAAATTAACTAGATAGAAAATACACAGGTTCACATCACAGACATGTCACAAAGTCAAGTTTTCCTCATGCGTGCCTTAGTTGCATCGCGGTAGGGGCACACAAACCTTACTAGAATTTGCATTCTTAGAAAATCAAAATTGCTAATCGTTTGCTCTTAAATTGGGGTTACACCCATTTCCTACTCAATTTGACCCCCTAAAGAAGAATATCAAGTCAAATTTTTGATATCCCGTATGAATTTTAAGAAATAAGGAAATTACAATTTCGGGCACTTTTATGACACATATTCGGGTACTTTTTGTTGTAGTTACAATATCTCCCCATTGGGAATATTCGATCCCTAATGTCGAAGAGATGTATATGAGAAATGTAAACATGACCAATTTTAGCCCACATAAAAATGCAACAATACACTTAAACATTATTTTAAAAATCTTATTATAAGTATAAAATCATCATGAACTTGTTAATTTAAACATGAATAGTTTCAATGACATGAGGGCTGAACTTAAGACTTGAGATCATGTAAGGGACATATATTAATACCTTAGGCTTGAGTAAAGTGGAAAATGTAAGGATATCAGTTTTGCATATCTGTTTTGGCCTCCCAAGTAGCACTTTCAACTTGTTGATTCCTTCAAAGGACCTTAACGGAAGTGACCTCTTTGTTTCTCAATCTCTTCACTTGCTTATCCAAGATCTGAACCAGAACCTCTTCATTGGTTAAATTATCTTCAAAAACATCCACAACATCAAGAGGTACAATGGCATTCAGATCACCCATAAATTTTCTCAACATGGACACATGAAACACTGGATAAACCAAATCCAGTTCTCTATGCTATTCCAACTCATAAGTTACTTTGCCAACTCTTCTCATCATACTATAAGGACCCACATATCTTAGGCTCAACTTTCTCTTCTTACTGTAATGGACCACACCCTTCATGGGTGACACCTTCAGGTAGACCCAATCACAAAGCTTTAACTCAAGATCTCTTCTCCTTATGTTGGCATAGGACTTTTGGCGACTTTGGGCTATCTTCAACCTTTCTCTAGTCATCTTAACCTTCTTAAGTCTCCATAACTAGATTTGGTCCCAACAAAGCCACATCTCCAACCTCAAACCACCCAACTGGCGATCTACAATGCCTACCATAAAGAGCCTTAAAAAGAGTCATTATGATGCTAGAATGATAGCTATTGTTATATGCAAACTCAATTAATTAAAGCTGATAATCCCAACTACTCTTGAGGTTCAATACACAAGCCCTGAGCATGTCCTCAGGTGTTTGGATAGTCCTTTTGGCTTGCCCATTCTTTTGAGGGTGAAAGGTTGTACTAAGCTTAACTTTTGTACCTAGATGCCTTTGAAAGGACCTCAAAAAGTGTGAAGTAAATTGAGCTCCATGATCTGATATTATGGACAATGGAACCCCATATAATATTAGCAAATCATGAATGTATAATCTAGCATAATCTTTAGCCCCACATGTGGTCTTAACTGGTAGAAAGTGAGCTGATTTTGTCATCCTATCAACCACAACCCAAATATAATCAAAACCCTTTCTAGTATTGGGAAAACCAACCATAAAATCCATATTAATCACCCCCAATTTCCATGTAAGAATCTCTATATCTTGGGTTAGGCCACCCGACCCTTGGTGTTCGGCTTTGACTTGTTGGCAACTATGGCAACCAGATACAAATTTGTCAATGTTCCTCTTCATATCTCCCCACCAATACACATCCCTCAAATCTCTATATATTTTGGTAGAACTGAGGTGGATAATATAAGAAGAATTATGGCCCTCATTAAGCATTTTTTCCCTCAAAACCATCAATACAAGGCATACATAACCTACCTTGGTACCTAAGGGTACCATCTCCCCCTTGGGAGAAAACCTTCATGCCCACAGGTCACATCAATACAAGGCATACATAACCTACCTTGGTACCTAAGGGTACCATCTCCCCCTTGGGAGAAAACCTCTACCTTTTCCTCTTGCACCAAGGCCTTCAAATCTAACAAGGAGGGATCAAGGTCATGCTTTGCTATCAACTCTCAACTCAGGAAGACTTAGAACCATCAACCACAATAATGCTACCATTATCCATCTCTTCAAACCTAACCCCCAATCTAGCCAATTGATGCACCTCCCTAAACACCTCTTTATCACCACTATCAATATGAGCTAGGTTACCTATAGACACCCTACTCAAGGCATCCACCACCACATTAGCCTTACCCGGATAATAATGCACACTTATATCATATGTTGAAAGTCATTACCGATATGTTGAAAGACATTACCGATATGATATGAGTGTACATTATCATCCCAGTAATGCTAATATGATGGCAGATGATTTGAGTAAGGTATCTATAGGTAGCCTAGCGCATGTTGATGGGGTGATGGGAGGTGGCTAGGGAGGTCCATCATTTGGCTAGATTGGGAATTAGGTTAGAAGAGGAGGCAAATGGTGGTATTGTTGTTGTTGATGGTTCTAAATCTTCATTGGTGGAGAAGGTGATAGAAAAACAAGATCTTGACCTCTCCTTATTAAAATTGAAGGCCTTGGTGAAAGAGGGCAAGGTGGAGGTTTTCTCCCAAGGGGGAGATGTTGCCCTTAGGTACCAAGGTAGGGTTTGTGTGTGTTGTGTTGATGGTTTGAGGGTGAAAATCCTTAATGAAGCCCATAACTCTTCTTATTTTATCCACCTCGGTTCCACCAAAATGTATAGAGTTTTGAGGGATGTGTATTAGTGGGGAGGCATAAAGAGGGAAATTTCCAAATTTGTATCCAGTTGCCATAGTTTCCAACAAGTCAAAGCCAAACATCAAAGGCCGGGTGGCTTGACCCAAGACAGAGATTCCTATTTGGAAGTGGGAGGTGATTAATATGGATTTTGTAGTTGGGTTGCCCAAGACTAGATAGGGTTTTGATTCCATTTGGGTTGTGGTTGATAGGATGACAAAATCGGCTCACTTTCTACCGGTTAAGACCACATATAGGGCTGAAGATTATGCAAGGTTGTGCATCCATGACATGGTAAGGTTACATAGGGTTCCTTGGTCCATCATATCAAATCATGGGGTACAATTTACTTCACACTTTTGGAGGTCCTTTCAAAGGGGTCTTAGTACAATATTTAAGCTTAGTACAACCTTTCACCCTCAAGCGGATAACCAAACCAAAAGGACTATCCAAAAACGTGAGGATATGCTTAGGGCTTGTGCGTTGTAGCTCAAGGGTAGTTGGGATGGTCATCTTCCATTGATTGAGTTTGTGTATAACAATAGCTATCATTCTAGCATCAGAATGGCTCCTTTTGAGGCTCTCTATGGTAGGTGTTGTAGATTGCCGATTGGGTGGTTTGAGGTTAAAGAGGTGACTTTGTTGGGACCAGATCTTGTTATGGAGGCTCTTGAGAAGTTTAAAATAATTATAGAAAGGTTGAATATAGCCTAAAGTTGCAAAAAGTCCTATGTCGACATGAGGAGAAGAGATAACACAACCATGAATAAGATTCTAATGGATGCGGTATGTTGGACTCTGAGGATCTAACAACCTAGTGCTTGGATACCAAGTTTTTCACGACCTAAGCCTAAGGCCTAGAAGTGACACGGTGCATGGGAATCCGAAGAAACCCTAACCAAGCCTCTTAACATATTATTACACATCCTTGTTCAGTCCTTATAGATAATACAACAAGAAGTAGTAAATTGGGACAACCGAGGCTAAGGGAAACACTTTCATATCATAGACATCAAGAATAAAGAGTCAAGACTCATAGCATAGATATGTGGGTCCTTATAGGGTAATGAGAAGGATTGGTAAGGTGGCCTACGAGTTGGATTTGCCTAGTGAAATAGAGTTGGTTCATCCGGTCTTTCATGTGTCTATGTTGAGAAAGTGTGTGGGTGACCCCCCAATACTATTATACCTCTTGATGTTGTGGGAGTTGTTGAATATAATTTGACCTATGAAGAGGTTTCGGTTTAGATCTTGGATAGGCAAGTGAGGAGATTGAGAAACAAAAAGGTCACTTCCTTTAAGGTCCTTTGGAGAAATCAAGTTGAAAGTACTACTTTGGAGGCTAAAGCGAACATACAAAAGCGATATCCTTACCTATTCCACTCCACTCAACCCTAAGGTATTGATTTAAGTCCTCTATATGATCTCAAGCCTTAAGTTCAGCTCTCATGTCATTGCATATATTCATGTTTAAATTGACAAGTTCATGATGATTTTACTCTTATGATTAGATTTTTGAAATGATGTTTAAGTGCATTGTTACATCTTTTTGGTGGGCTAAAATGGTCATGTTTGTGTCTCTCATATACATTTCTTTGACATTCGGGGATGAATGTTCCCAAGGGGGAGATAATGAAATGACCCAAAAAAAGTGTCTGAAAATGTGCCTTGAAAGTGCTCGAAATTGTAATTTCCATATATCTCAAACATACTAACATATACTCTATACCTACATGATATCTCCATGTAGGAACTAGAGGACCGCTTGATCATCCTCCTCCTCCACATGGCTAGTACGATTATCTCTCAAGCTTGTGGTAAACCCTCCATTTCGGGGACATTGCTTATGATCTCTTGCTATGTACTAAGACTATCTTTCTTTTATGTTATGTATTGACTATGAGGGTTAGCCCAATTGCTTGTCGTGGCCTCTACTCTTATCTATGTAGTAGAGGTATTGTTGGACATGTTATGTATCTATGCTATGAGCCTTGACTCTCTTGTTCCTTGATGTTATGATATAGAAGTTTACCCTTAGTCCCATTTTTAGTGTTATGCCTATCTCTTAATGTCATCTATTATTGCTTCCCCGACCAAGGATGTGTAATGATATGCTTTGAGGCTTGTTTAGAGTTCCTTCGGGTTCCCCATTTGCCGGTCACATCTAGGCCCTAGGCTTGGGTTGTGACACCTCTCCCTATGGGACCACATTAGCACCTTATGGACGAACCTTTTTGCCCTTGTTGTGATTTCGGGGGCAATCCAACAGCTTATGCCCAACTTCCTCACAACCATAACACGCATTAGTTTGGCCACTATGACCCCTACCATATTTTGGACACCCACCATGAGGAAACACTCCCCTAGCACCTGGGGTCCTCGAAAAATCATTGGCAACCCACTTATTAGATACATGAGAAGACCCTTCGGCTTGATGGAACCATCTACCCTTTTGGAACTTACCATCAAAATGGGCCCTCTTGGCCTCATGATTCCTCCTTTTCCTCAACTTCTCCTCTTCCATATTCTTGGCATAGGTCATCAAACGGGATAAGTCCATGTCAATAATCAACATAGCTGATCGACATTCCTCAATTACCAAGTCGAAAACACCCATCACAAATTTGTTCATCCTAGACCTTGGGTCGGCCACCAAGTGGGGAGAATACTTAGAGAGTTGGGTAAACTTGAGGGAATACTCCCTCACACTCATAGGTACTTATCTCAAATTCATAAATTCCACCAATTTATCTTTCCTAAGTTCAAGAGGGCAGAATTGATTAAGGAAAGCCGCCTTGAACTCTTTCCAAAGCACCACATAGTTGACTCCCTTCTCTTCTTTTCATTATGTGAACCATATTTGTGCAACCCTCATGAGTTGGTAAGCCACCAACTCCACCTTTTCCTCCAATCTAACTCCCATGATATCCAATACCTTGAAGACCTCATCAATGAACTCTTAAGGGTCCTCATTTACCTTTGACATATAGAATTCTGGGGGATTCATCCTTATGAAATCTTTCACCCAAGAAGCCAATGTAGAAGCTTGAGAGACTTGGGCCCCTTGGTTGGCTTGGTTAGCCACAACTTGTGCAAGTAAAGTGAGAGCATCCTGGAGCTCCCCATTAGCCGGTTGCTTCTCGGGTACGTTGGCTCTTCTCCCTCTTATGTTAGGCATAATCTAGCATAGCAAAGAACAATCATTAGGGGGGAATAACCTTAACTTCAACTCTATAGCATAACTTAGAACATGAAGAAGGGAAATATTTCCTAAATGCCTCATAGCCTCCTATGCATAGTTGTGGTGTACAACACAACCATGAATAAGATTCTAATGGATGCGGTATGTTGGACTCTGAGGATCTAACAACCTAGTGCTTGGATACCAAGTTTTTCACGACCTAAGCCTAAGGCCTAGAAGTGACACGGTGCATGGGAATCCGAAGAAACCCTAACCAAGCCTCTTAACATATTATTACACATCCTTGTTCACTAAAGCAATATAATACAACAAGAAGTAGTAAATTGGGACAACCGAGGCTAAGGGAAACACTTTCATATCATAGACATCAAGAATAAAGAGTCAAGACTCATAGCATAGATTCATAACATGTCCAACAATACCTCTACTACATAGATAAAAGTGGGGGCCATGACAAAAAATTGAGCTCACCCTCATAGTCAATACATAACATAAAAGAAAGATAGTCTTAGCACATAGCAAGAGATCATAAGCAACATCCTCGTTATGGAGGACTCACCACAAACTTAAGAGATAATCATACTAGCAACATGGAGAAGGAGGATGATCAAGCAGTGCTCTGGTTCCTACATGGTGAAATCATGTAGGTATGGGTATGCGTTAGTACGTTTGAATGTACTAAGTATGTAGGATGTAATGTAATAAGTGATAAGCACCATAAACAAATGTATAACATAGGCAATGAATAAGCTTATAGAAATATGGCATGTATGAACGATGCTTGTAGTAAAATCATGCTTATATAGATCATAATATGAGTGTAAGGAGTGACTATTCTAAGTGCAATCCAAGGCCTACCACCTCCTTAGAGAGGCGCATCAGGTACAAACCCCTTCATGAGGTTGATGGAGTACAAACCCCCCAACAAGGTTGATGGGTACAAACACTATATGATTGATGGGTACAAACCCCTAACGTGGTTGCACAGGCCTGCCACCTCCTAAGCTAGGCGATCGAGGTACAAACCCCTCAATAAGGTTACCCGGGCCTATAACCTCCCGAGTGAGGCTTGGTCATCCCCAACACTATAGATATAATATTATATATATACACTCTTTTCATCATCATATACATACATTCCTTTCCTCATCATCATTATATACATACATTCCTTTGATCATCATTTTATCGTCATTTCATCATTATATAGTCATTCAACTCATAAGACATGCATTGGTCCTTCAATTCCATAAGAAATCATAATTCAGACATTTTATCAAACACTTAGTGGGTGTATAGTGATAGTGTAAAACCATGCCAATCAAGAGTGAAATCATGCTAGAAAAATCAATGTAAAACTATCAATAGATACTTGGTAACACCCTCAAGCAATATACATCAAAACCTTTTATCAAATCTCCCAAAATCTTGGTTTCATGAATCAAAACATGCTAGAACAGTCACAATTCATAAACCCCAACATAGTGTGTAGTGAAATTAATAATAAATAAGACCCATGAATAAATCAACTTTAGATCATGTAATTTTGAGTAAAAGAGAGCTTGGGTATCATGGGTGAAAGGAGCCCATGAAGAAAACCCACATACCTTAGCTTTGAAGATGAACTTGATGAAGATTGGAGATGGAGACTTGAAGTTTGATTAAGAGCCTTAGAATCCAGATGAGTTTGAGACTTGAATTTAGGAGGTGAAATATTTTTTAAGTGTTTGAGAGTGTATTTGGGAATGTCTTGAAGTATAGGCATTTTCATGCATGGCAACAACTTAAACCCAAGACCCAAAAATCTTAGACCAAGATAGAAAACTAACCACAAAATACATAGAAGTGTGCCCTTGGTGCATCTCGCCAGGAGCGTGGATCGTCTCTGGAAAAATCGCATTTTTGTGATTTTTAAATTTTTTCACAGTTACTCTTAAATTAGGATTAGACCCATTGTCCACTCAATTTGATCCCCTAAACAAGAATATAAAGTCAAATTTTAGATTATCGCGCACAAATTTTGAGATACATGGAAATTATGATTTCGGGCACTTCTTAGGCACTTTTTGTGGTCGTTTCAATATTATTTACTTTCCCCCACCATGAGGTTTTAGCTACTCATGCTTGAAAATAAAAATTCAATACCAAGTTTAGCAGCTGAGTACATGGGTATTGAGTATGCTAAGGGAAAAGTTGATTTAAACCAACAAATCTCCTCAATTTGTACCTCCACAAGCTTGAAACCCTCTAACTCTTGTACTATTGCACTCCTCTATCTCTATATGTAAAACCTGATATGAATGATATGTATAATGTCCTTTCCATAAGGTTTAAATAGTCTGTAAAAAATAAGAGGAGTTTGTGCATCGAGTAGCCATTTGACAGTCAAGGTCGGTTATTGCCGAGTACTCCGGTGATGCGCTAAATGTGCACTTGACTGCTTTCCTCTAAATCTCTTTGAAAGCTTGAATCTCTGAAATATTGGGTAATAGTTCTTTACTCCACTGATCATGATCGGTGATTCACCAAAATTCCTCCTATGTTACCCTTCCGTCATGAGCTTGAGGTCCTAAATTTGCCATATTAGGCAGTCTACTTGGCCATTCGGTGAAATGATGAATATGTTTGGTGACTTCAATTTTGACGACATTTCTAACATGGACTTGGGACTTGGTTGTTGAGATGTTAAGTGATCCCACTTCATTTCGACGGTCTACCAATTATGTTGGTGAAGCCGCTTTTACCTACATTTTTTATACTTTTTCTCCTTTTCCTAAATTTGTCGAGTATTGTCCACTTGTGTACTTTTAGCTCCATTCCTAACATAACACATGCATTTTAGTTGGTACTTGGAACATAATAGAACACTAGGGAAAAAGTTTCATCATATTCTAAGCCCAAAATGAGTCCAAGGTGTGGACTCATCATGGAGTTTGCTTATAACAACAGTTATCACTCTAGAATTTAGATGGCCCTATTTGAGGCATTATATGGTCGAAGATGTAGATCGCCTATCAAATGGCTTGATTTAGGTTCTGTTAGTATGTTGGGTGTTGGCTTTCTTAGAGATGCTATGGATCGGGTTCATTTGATTTAGGGTAGGTTTTTGATAGCCTAGAGCCGCCAGCAAACTTATGCTGACAGGAGATAGGCCTCTTGAGTTCATGGTTGGTGACTGTGTAAGGCTGAAGGTATCACCCATGAAGGGTGTAATGAGATTTGAAAAGACGGGCAAGCTTAGTCCTAGATTTATTAGCCCATTTTTGATTTTGAGGAGAGTTGGTGAGGTTATGTAACGCCCTAAAAAGAGGGGAGGCGCAACAGACACTTGATACCATTATTGGTTGAGTATGTCATTGAAAATGCTAGTTAACTACACTAGGGGCCAAAATATTGGGCAACATAACATTTGAAAAACTAAGCCTGGACCGTTTAGGTCATGACCAGGTCAACAATAAATCATGTGCATAAAGATAGGTAAACCAAAGTTATAAAGTACTAGCTGGCCAACAAGGCTCCAAAAATAGAGGTACAAGAACACACTATATATACATGTCAATCCTATGACTAGAGACTTAAAGGTGTAGAAGAACTAACCCAAAATAACATGTCCACAATAGCCTCTAAGAATGTCACTAACACTGTCGGGACAGGGCGCCAACTATACTCAAATGTACAACAAAAAGTACCCATCTCATAAAATCTCTAGGAAGAGGTGGAGCTGACCAACTCATAGATGAACTGGGCTCCTAGTGGAAAAGTAAACCAGAATTCTTACCTGAACCTTCATACATAGGAAGCGGTGGAGCTGACCAACTCATAGATGAACTGGGCTCCTAGTGGAAAAGTAAACCAGAATTCTTACCTGAACCTTCATACATAAAATAAAATATAGCATCCCTAGGAAAAAGGACATCAGTATGAATAAACATGTACTGGTATGTAAGGTAGGAAGTAAAATCATAGATAACTGTCATAAAAAGGGGTTATAGAAAATACAAACTATAAGTAAAACTCAGATTACCTTCAAGTCCAACACTTAGGCTCTTAATGATCAAATATGCATGGTATGCTCGAGTAATCGCATGTCAAGAATACATATATATAGATGCAAATGCATGATACACCCAACCAAATGCCTGTAGTGGTAGTCCTTTCTTGTAGATAACCGGTATCATATTTGCCAACTTGTGTCCATATGTACCATATACATATATATATATATATATATATATATATATAATCATTTGGGAAAATAGTTCCCATACCTCCGATTATAGCCCAAAGTCTATGCATAACGTGCAATGTATGATATGAATATTGAATGCACATAGTAGGCTATAATAAGAACTTAGCCAATCTCGGCTCATTGGTACACTTATTCTTCATAACATCATAATCATTTTAATTTAGCCAATCTTGGATTATTGGTACAATTATTTCCATAAGATCATAATCATTGACATAACATATCCACATGACTCGTGGGATGTTTTATGGCTTTTTAACAAGTTTGGGAACTTAACCCAACATTTAGAATGAAGCCTTAACTCTGAAAAAGTTCACAAAGGTGTCTCACATAATGCTTATACTTGGTTCCATGTCAATTAGTAAAATAAAGTATTCAAAAAGAATCAAGCGCCTTAGTAGTTTAAATAGGAGCATTATAGTGGAGATTATTGAAAATCAATGTACTACTTGATAAGTTCTTCAAACATGGTTTTAGTATGGAAAAAAGGATTGATTGTGAATCCTACGTTTCCCTCGTAATTTGCCTTTATTTTAGTGACACTACACCAAGAAGATCAACACTTCAAACATATGGATAGCTATTCAGAAAAACCGCTAAATTGATATGTAGATCTTGAATGTCTAGTTTACTGAACCAATAGAGTGCCAACCTAATATCATTATGAAAATAATTTAGCTATAATCCCAATGCATTTTGTAAAAGGTCTTTCTAGCAACAGAGTGAAAAACTATTGCATTTTACATTTTGGGGATTTCTCAGATTTCGTGCTAAAAGAAAGGACAAAGTTTAGGCTTAACATACCTCTCCAACAAACGTCCAATTGCCCAAAGTTTCTTCACGAAAGTTATTCCTTACGTCCTAAGCTTCATAATCACTATGTATACGCAATTTATAACAACCTATAAATAGTCCAGAATTGAGCATTAATGACCAGATTCACCATATAATATTTACGTGAGAAAACGTCCGTAGAACTTCATAAAATGACTATAAAAGAGCCCCAAGATTATTACCTAAACATACCAGCTACAAACCAAGAATAACCAGCAAGAATACCACTTTTTTGACAGTCCAAAAACATCCCCAAACACAACTAAAAGGAGGGAAAAAGAATTGAACAATGTAAGGCACCTATTTCTTTGTAGGAGGATGAATTTTTACTAGTAAAAACATGAAGAACGTACCTAAATTTCTTAGGGACCTTATGAGAGATTTATCTTGAGCTTCTTATCTATTTTGGGATGAAAATGTTATATTTTGAGCTTTAAAAGGTATAATTTTGGCCTGACTATAGTTGAGCTTGACTCGACCCGACTCATGATCAGGTTTTCTGCTTGGGCAGTCACGGTAAAATTATCATAACATTTTATTATGAAGTCGGATTGACACATGATTTTATGCGTTTTAAACTAGAATCATAGATCTTTAATTTGATAGGTCACATACCTTTTAAATCTTTATGTTTTGGAAGATATAGTATGATACATTTGACCAAAATTTAAGAAACATTTATAAAAGGAGCTTACTGTAACTTTGACCAATCTTTATCTTGCAACTCTCTTGATTCTAAAACTTAACATATGACCTTTATGCTATTAAAATAACTTTTAAAAATACATTATTAGTAAAATATAAACTCTTAGTCTCATCCAAAAAGTGAAATGTAATTTAAATATTTCGAAAAGGGCAAGGTGCCACTCGAGCCATTTCTTTAATCCCAAATGTGTATTCTGGGGATTCCTTTGACTTAAACCTTTAAGTCTTTGATATTACCAAATATTTGCAGCCTTATTATCCTTAGGTACTATCCAAAGTCATATATGCCTTACATAATATGCCATACTATTTATATCATGGAAGACGAGAAATATGGGGTCTCACAGTCTCCCCCCTTAAGAACATTCGTCCGCGAATATATCAATACAACTCCTTAGTTGCGTTACCATCTATCAAAAATATTTTTTGGGATATATCTATTACCCTCCAAACTATAAATCAACTTCCAAAAACTTCAATTACTAAACTTCGTATATCTATCCCACACCAAAACATGCAAGTTACATTTCTAAATACTTTAAAATTCAAGTTACTATAAAAAGATAACTGCAATTTTGGAATGTGACTCACTTTAAGTTATAAATATATGGGGGTTATTCTCCATCATATATTCTTTGGCTTCCCAAGTTATTTTCTCGATATCATTGTTCCGCCACAACACTTTCATAGAGGTCGCTTTTTTATTGCGAATCTTTCTTATTTGTCGATCTAAAATAGCCACTGGTACCTCATCATAAAAGAATCTTCAGCAATGTGGGTATCCTTGATGTGAGTACTACATTAATGATCTCCAATACACTTTTGCAACATAGATACATAAAACACTAGATAGATTGCTCCCAATTCTGAAGGCTAATCAAGCTCGTATGCCACCTTGCCAATTTTTCAAATAATCTTATAAGGTCTAACATATCTAGGACTAGGCTTTCCTTTATCCCCAAATCTCATGATACTCTTTACAGGTGATACTTTAAATAAAATCCAATCTTCTACATCAAACTGTATGTCTCATTGTTGAACGTTTGTATAAGACTCCTACCAACTCTAGGCCATTTGTAATTGGTCTCTAATAAGTTTCACTTTTTCCATTACCTGCTGAACTAGATTAGGGCCTAAAAATGGCCTCTTTGACCTCATACTAACCGATCAGCAACCTATACCTTCGTCCATATAGTGCTTCATAAGGCACCGTTTGAATACTAGTTTGGAAGTTGTTATTATAAGTTAACTCTATAAGACGTAGATGATTATCCCAACTATTTTTAAAGTTCAGCACATAGGCACGTAATATATCCTCAACTATCTAAATGGTACCCTTTGCCTGTCTATTAGTTTGTGGATGAAAAGTGGTGCTAAGATTTACTTGAGTGCCCAGACCCTTCTAAAAAGACTTCCAAAAATGTGTTGTAAATTGAGCCCCTCAATCTGAGATAATAAATAATGGAGCTCCATGAAGGTGAAAAATCTCTTAAATATAAAGCTTCGCATAATCCTCCACTGAATATGTCATTCTTACTAGCAAGAAATGAGCAGATTTTGTCAGCCTATTAATAATTATCCAAATAGAACCATACCTTCATGGAGTATGAGGCAACCTAGTGATGAAGTCCATATTTATCATATCTCCTTTCTATAATAAAAGCTCAATATACTAAGCTACAACTCTAGGTCTTTGATGTTCTGCTTTAACTTAGTAGCAGTTGGGGCATTGGGCTACCATCTGTGTAATATCTTTTTTCATGCCATTCCCCTAATAGATTTGAAGGTCCCGATACATTTTTTATGCTCTAGGACGGGCTGAATTTCTAGAATAATGGGCCTCAAAAAGAATCTTGTCCTAGAGCACTTTGATATTTGGCACACATAAGCGGCCCTAGTACGAAAGTATTCCATCTCAAGTTAGCGTAAGTAGAGGATGTTGCTATTGTGGAACACTTTTCCTAAATGTCATAAACTCAGGATCTTCATGTTGTTGCTCTTTTACTTCAGTAACAATAGAAGATTTTTGTTGTATTTGGAACAATTAAAACTTTATCCTCCACATCTACTAATTATATCGACAAACTAGCATGCTGACATAGATCTTTTGTTGCTTTAGCCTTATCAGCTTCAAAATGGCTTAGACTGCCCATGGACTTCTAGGTAAGTGTATCAGCAATAACATTAACTTTACCGGGATGGTATAAAATGTCAACATCATAGTCCTTTAGTAATTTTAGCTATCTTCTTTGTCATGGGTTCAACTCCTTCTCCTTAAATAAATATTGGAAGCTCTGGTGGTCGATGAGAACATCAATATAAACTCCATATAGATAACTCCATCAAATATGTAGGGTTAAAATGACAGCGGCAAGCTCAAGATCATGAGTAGGATACTTTATTTCATGTTTCCGCAACTATCTAGAAACGTATCTGATAACCCTACCATGCTGCATAAAAACATAACCTAGGCTAATTCTCGAGGCATCACAATATACAATAAAGCCTTTGGTGCCATCCAGAAGTACCAAAATAAGTGTGATGGTAAGCTTTTTTTAGCTCTTGAAAACTCTGTTCACATGCTGTAGTCCCCTGAAACTTAGTTCTATCAGATTCAAGCGTCTCAACCCAATCATCATTATTTCTATCTTTGGCCCATCAATCATGATGCTATCTACAGTAATAACATAACTAAGAAAAGCTACAGAAGTCAACCAAAATTCATATGACTTGGTCAATAATAAATTATGTGCATCAAGAGAGGTAAACCAAAGTGATAATGTACTAGCTAGCCAACAAGCCTCCAACAACAGATGTTCCCATGTAACTTGTTGTACTGGAGAGTCTGTAATATAGCTCGCAAATGGTGCGCATGCTCAGCTTCTAGTCCTAAATGTTGTCTTTGGAATATCAACATTCATGACTCACAACTGGTGATACTTGGATTGCAAGTTAATCTTTGAAAAATATTTGGCATCCTGCAACTACTCAAACAGTCATCAATCTGCGAAAGAGGATACTTATTCTTGATGGTAACTTTATTTAGCTATCTAGAACTAATTCACATCTGTAAGGAGCCATCTTTCTTTCAAGCAAAGAGCCCTGAGCACCCTATGGAGACATGTTTGGCCTAATAAAGCCTTTATCGAGCAAGCCCTTGAGTTATTCTTTTAATTCTCTTAGCTCTATAGGAGCCATTCTATAGGGAGGAATACATATAAGCTGCATAGCAGGAATAAAATATATAGGAAAATTGATATCCCTTTCGTGGGAAATCCCTGGAAACTTATTAAGGAATACCATTGGCAATTCAGTCATAATAAGGACAGACTCAAAGGTTAGTTGCTAATAACATGCTCTATCTTCCCATAATGGTAACTTGCACTTGAACCCTTTCTACACTACCCAGTATAAAGCTTACCACATTTTGTACATTGTAGGGGTGGATCCATATGTTGGGCTCGGGTGCTCGAGCACCTATTGGCCTCGAAAATATCATTGTGTATTCATATAGAAAATATGCAAAAATGGTATAAATCTAAGGTTAAGCACCCACTGAATAATAAGTTTCGTGGGTGCTGTGGTTCTTTGCGCATTGCTAAAGTTTAGGGAGAGTTTCCAGATGTAGGTTTGAATCTCACTGGCAACACATATTTTTTTCCTTAAAAAAATGAGAACCCACTGTTTAGGAATCGTGGATTCACCACTGGTACATAGGGGAGTAGGTTGTCTCATTTGTGCAGAATGTTCCTATCGATGGTAATCACGATGACCTAAACTCTTCCTCGGTCCTGACTAAATACAATGATCAAACCTTTGGCAATGCATTTGTGGTGGGAGACTACCCACTCCCCATGGCTCTCTATAAGACCCCATAGTACGAGCCCTCTTATTGGCTCTCTGTGTCTATGGGTATCCCGAATCCAATGAGCTTTGTAGTCTGAGCAAAAGACTATATATCTGAAATATCTACATAGTCTTATAAAGAAGCTATCTTGCAGTCTGTAATGAAATGATCCCCCAAAACATCCACATAATGATGAACTCTGGCACTCATGGTATGTACAATATCTAGTGTATAACTATGTAACAAATTGAACCTAAGGCTATACTCTTTTATGCTTATAACCCCCTACCTCAAACTATTAAACTGGTGAAGATGGGCCTCTCAAATATCCTGTGGATAGAAATGGCCTAGAAGTGCCTCAGAGAAATCCTCCCACTTTTCTGGTGTGACATCAGGCCCTATATATTTCTCCTATGCCTTGTACCACAAGAAGGTGACATCACGTAGTTTAAAAGAAGCCAACTATATAGCTCGGTATTAGAGGTGTGCATCACCATGAATACTCTATTCTATGGTCTAAAACATCCGAGGAATCCTCAATAGGAATGGCTTCTGTAAATGCTGTAGGGGCCAAGTGAAGAAAATCTTGTACCTTTGAGATTTCTGTTTGATCCCTTTTGGCATCTTCCATCTCCTCTAGTTGTCTCCCATGAATAGAAACCATCCTAGTCAGTAGCTGAATTGTTTTCGTCATCCCCTGCTACCTAGTCTCTGGTAGGGCTGGGAGTACTAGTTCTCCTTGGACCTTAACAAATGCTAGTGAATAAGGTACTATGGTACTCGAGACTCACTGTGTTCCTCCATAAGAAATATATCCTCCTAACCTAGCAAGAAAATTTTGGTACCTTTTCTTGAATCCATACCTATCTCATGTTGTTCCATCTCTTGAACATAGGCAACCCACTAAATAAAATTCACAAAGCATGATTTTGATTTCACATGTTCCTATAGCTTTGCTCTATAAAACGATCTATTAAGTGAAGGAATTGTAACCATCCCTAAATGCCTCGTAGCCTCTTGATTATAAATGTGATTCACAACACACCTATAAGCAAGACTCTACTAGACAAAGCATTATGGACTCCCTGGAACATGACTTACTCTAATACCATGTTTCTCACGCCCCAAAATAAGGGGAGGTGCAGCAGGAACTTGATAGCGTTATTGGTCGAGTAAGCTACTAAACATGCTAGTTAACTATGCTAGGGACCAAAAAATCGGGTAGCATAATATCTAAAAGGTAAGCCTGGACCATTTAGGTCATGACTTGGTCAATAATAAATTATGTGCATCAAGAGAGGTAAACCAAAGTGATAATGTACTAGCTAGCCAACAAGCCTCCAACAACAGATGTACAAGAACACACTATATATACATATCAAACCCATTACTGTAAATAAGAAAGGTGTAGAAGAACCAATCCAAAATAACATGTCCACAATAGCCTCTAAGAGTGTCACTAACATTGCAGGGATAGAGCTCCGACTATACCCAATTGTACAACAAAAAGTAAGCATCTCGTGAAAGCTCCAGGAAGAGGTGGAGCTTACCAACTCACAACTGAAGTAGACTCATAGTGGAGGGGTAAATAAGAATCCTTACCTGAACTTGCACGCATGAAAGAAAATGCAGCATTCCCAGGTAAAGAGGCATCAGTACAAATAAACATGTACTTGTATATAAGGCAAGAAGTAAAATCATAGATAATCATAGTAAAAAGTGATTATATAAATCCCACTTGTAAACAAAACTCAGATTACCTTTATGTCCAATACTCAGCCTCCTAGTAATCAAAGATGTATTGTATGCTCGAGTAATCGCATGTTGTGAATACATATATATAGATGTAAATGCATGACATACCCAACCAAAGGCTAGCAATGATGGTCTTTTTCGGTAGATAACTGACATCATATTTCCCAAACTGTGGCTATTTATACAATACACACACACATACATATATATATATATATAATCATTTGGGAAAATTGACCATATACCTCCAATTATAGCCCGAAGTTCATGCATAACGTGCAATATATATATATATATATATATATATATAATCATTTGGGCAAATAGGTCCGACACCTCCAATTATAGCCCGAAGTTCATGCATAAAGTGCAATGTATGATATGAATATTGAATGCACATAGTATGCCATAACAAGAACTTAGCCAATCTTGGCTCATTGGTACACTTATTCTCATAGCATCATAATCATTGTCATTTAGCCAATCTTGGCTCATTGGTACACTTATTCTCATAACATCATAATCGTTGTCATAACATATACACATGACTCGTGGGATCTTATATGTCTTTTTAACAAGTTCGGGAACTTATTCTAACATTTAGAATGAAGCCTTAACTCTGAAAATGTTCATAGAGGTGCTTCACATAATGCTTATAATTGGTTTTATGTCAATTAGTATAAGAAAGTAAAAAGAATCAAGTACCTTAGTAGTTTAAATAGGAACATTATAGTGGAGATTATTAAAAATCAATGTATTACTTGCTAAGTTCTTTAAATATGATTTTATATGGAAAAAAAGGACTAATTATGAATCCTATGTTCCCCTCTTAATTTTACCTTTATTTTAGTGACACTACACCAAGAAGAGTAACACTTCTAACATATGGATAGGTAGTCAGGAAAATTGATAAATTGATATATAGATATTGAATATCCAGTTTAGTGAACCAATGGAGTGTCAACCTAATATCATCATAGAAATAATTTAATTGCAATCTCAATACCTTTTATAGAAGGTCTTTCTAGCAATAGAATGAAAAACTATTGCATTTGACATTTTGGTAATTTTTCAAATTTTGTACTAAAAGAAGGGACAGGGTTAAGCCTTACCATATTTCTCCAATAAATGTCCAATTGCCCAAGGTTTATTCACAAAGATGTTCCTTACATCGTAAGCTTCACAAACACTATATATCTGCAATTTACAACCACCTATATAAATAGTCCAGAATTTAGCATTAATGACCAGATTCACCATATAACATTTACGCGAAGGAACGTCCGTAGAACTTCATAAAAATGACAACAAAGAGCCTCAAGATTATTACCTAAACACACCAGCTATAAACCAAGGATAACCAGCAAGAACACCACTTTTTTTATAATCAAAAAAAAGTCCCAAACATGGCTAATAGGAGGAAAAAATAATTGCAAAGCATAAGACACATATTTCTAGGCATGAGGATGAATTTTACTGGCAAAAATGCGAAGAACATACCTAAATTGCTTAGGGACCTTGTGAGAGCTTTAACTTTAGCTTCCTATTTGTTTTGGGATGAAAATGTTATATTTTGAGCTTTAAAAGGTCGAATTAGTAGACCTATAGTTGGGCTTGACCTGACCCGACTCATGACCCAATTTTCTGCTAGGCAGTCACGGTAAAACTGTCATAACATTTTATTCCTAAGTCAGATTGACACACAGTTTTGTGAGTTGCAAACTAGACTCATAGATATTAAATTTGATAGGTTATTGACATTTTAAGTCCTTATATTTTGGGGGATGTGGTCAGATACATTTGAACCAAATTTAAGAAGGATTTATAAAATGAGCTTATAGTAACTTTGGTCAATCTTTATCATGCAACTTTCTTGATTCCAAAACTTAATATATGACCTTTGTGCTATTAAAATGACCTTTAAAAATTCATTATCAGCAAATTGTATACTCTTAGTCCCATCCAAAAAGTGAAACATAAAGTAAACCTTTCGAAAAGGGTGAGGTGTCACTCAGACCATTTCTTTAATCCCAAATCTGTATTCAGGACATTCCTTTGACTTAAAACTTTAAGTCCTTGATATTACCACATATTTTCAGCCTTATTATCCTTAGGTGCTATCAAAAATCATATATGTCTTACATAACATGCCAAACTATATACAAGAAAAAAAACTTTTAACGACCACTTTTTAACGAAGGGAAATTAATCTGTCACTATAAATGCTCTTATAGTGATCATACTTTTTTCCGGTCGTTATAAATACATTTATAGTAATCAATTTTTTTAGTCGTTATTAATATACTTATAGTGACCAATTTTTTTTAGCTATTATAAATACACTTATAGTGACCAATTATTTTTGTCGGTCGTTATAAATACACTTCTAGTGAGCAAATTTTTTCCAGTCGTTAAAGATAAATTTTAATTCAATATTAAAGAGGGGATAAATCTAATTGTTAAAAAGCATAACATCCTGTTGTTAAAACATATTAGTTAGTGTAAAATTATGTTTTAATTAATGTAAGTGCAAAGAGATAAGACCAAGTCATGTTATAAGTATAACAAGTGGCATTTTGTTAATCATTCCATCATTCGGACAAGAATCCTCCGATCCATGTTTAATAATTTTTCTTATTTCATAAAAAAATTAATAAAAAGAAAAATTATTAATGTATTATTTTCTAATAACTCTATCCGTCATTCTTATTATAGTCAATTATACAAAATTTTAAAATATTATAAAAGCATTTAGTTATAATTTATTTTTTTAATTTAAATATTTTCTTGATATAGTTTCTATGTATATTTTTATTTTGAGAGATAATTTATTCATCTTTACTTGACCATTTTAAAGATGCAACATGAAGTAGGTCTACACAAAACATAATCAAACAAAAAAATAAAAATAGAAGTAATAATATTAAATATATAATTATGAGCTTATGAGATTAAGTTAAGGTAGAAATATTATATAAATATGGTAGTAAGTAATTTTCTCAAGAAGATAGATGTTTCTCCACTTGCAAATTACGTCGATCAATAGACTTAAGAATCAATGTAAGTAATAATGTTTTTTTCAATAAAAAATATATAATGAATCGACCTTTTATTTCATTATTGGTTTTGAAACTAACAAGTGTAGACAAAGAAAAATCATTCGCTTGAGTTAGAAAATTATAAAGTGAAATTGTATAAACAAAAAACTTTAAAAGCTTTACATGACATATAATCAACTACTAATTAATTAAGAAATAGTAATTTTTTTATTATTTAAAATTTAAGATGATATAATTGATCTGTATCTCATAATAATTTTAACAATATTGAATTATTTATACTAGGTGAATATTATTAGTATAAAAGTGAAACTAAAAGAAGTTGGGGACTTTATCCATGAAAAAATGTGCAAAAAATTAATGACTTAAGGTGTAAAATAAAAAACAAACAACATTATGTCTAGAACTAGAAAACCCAGCTTTATTTGATTTTAAGAATAGAAACAAATTTAATATTTCATTATGGTTAATCTTTGACTTTGCAAAAAAAGAAAAAAGAAGATAATAGTTATTAGGAGTGTTATTAATAACCTCACATGAAGTCTTTATACTTGCCTTTTGACAAATCATGCAATTTGAAGAACTCATCCTCAAAGAAAGTGTAAAGAAGTATAAGTAATGAAATATTTTTGAAGTACAGGAAGAATGCATTTCATATTTCAGAAATTGCTTAAAGATATTCTAGTTTTTCTTTTACTAAGAGTTATAAAATATAATATCATATAATTTGTGTGTCTATATTTTTGTAACATCATGAAATATCATTTTTTATAGTTAAGTATGGAATTTTATATAAATACAATTATTTGTATATTTCATATGTGCACGTATTTGTATGTGTATGTGTGTGTGTGTATATATATATAGATATATATATATATATATATG
>DF364648.1:0-13228 GCA_000787875.1 Solanum virginianum | reverse complement strand
TCTATGAATGTGCATGCACCAGATCGGACAATTAAATCTCAATTAAAGAATATTTAGATCAGAGCATTTATAAGGTTGATAGTCGATAGGGTGATGAATAGAATCTCCTTCATTAATAAATGAATAAAATTTGAGATTCATTATAGATTTTGAGCAACCTTTCTTTCTTTGACGTGAGTTAGGCCTAAAGCGTTAATTTGACAATTCTCCTATTTTTTAACTATAATTCGCTATTGTGTGTCCATGGAGAAATAAACCACTCCTTTTGTTGGTTGTTTCCATTTAATGTTAAAACTGAAAGTGAATACACAAATTCTATATATATATATATATATATAAGAAAATAATATGTAAAATACGATATAAGACATAATAAATCAAAATATTTAAGAGAAGTTATAAATAGTTAAAGAAAATATTTGATTTCCCATATATATAGTAATAGCATCACCTAAAGTGAATGGAGAAAGCAGAAAAAAGACAACTCCAATAATAAATGGGAGAAAAAAACAAGAATGGAAATTTTCTTATTTTCTTGAAGAGACAAAATAATGAAGATGAGATCAAAATACCTGTAAAAATTCTACCTAATTGGTATTTTAAAATGACCACTTGAGAAATTATAATGCACCATATAATTACAAGCTCACCATAGTGCAGTGTAATCTTTTTAAATAGAAGTGGCAATTCTAGAAATAATGTTTATTATATATCAATTTGTCATGTGATTTGATGTTTCTCCCCAATGAAAATTGAAGAAGGTTATAAGATTTAAAAGAAGTATGAAAGTGACTTAAAATGAATACTTAAATATTCGAAAAAAAAAAAAAAGAAGATGTGTTGATAAAATTTTGTAACGTAAAGTCTTGTCGATTGTGGCATATGTGGAAAAAATCACTGAGATAGGCAATACTGGGCCCAAATGCTTACACGCAAAGTTACAAGAAAAATAAAAATTATTTTTAACAAAAAGTTTATTACTAGAAAATTGACATTTCCTATAGGCCGTACATTATTAATTTCATATATAATTGCCAAACTCAGTGTGAAACCAAAATATGCCATATAAGGAGTCTTATTCAATATTGAAAATGATTTGAAAGTCAATTTATTTTTAAAAGTCAATATAATTCATACGTTCGTCTAAAATTTCTTTTTTATCTTTATAAAAAAAATTGTATACACATCACTTTTTTCATAATTCATTTATTGAATTACATTCTATATGTTACGGCTATTCGATGATCATAAAGATTAGTCATTTTGATAAATTGTCTATTTCAAAATATTTGGTATTTTAGAAAGATAAAGAAATCATTTGTTACTTTTTTTTCAATAGAATATAGCAATTTTGGTCCCTCAATTGTTGTCAAATGCTCTTTAATTTTGGTCATCGTAACTTTTTATCAAGCATATTTAAACTTCAATTCGATATGTGCGGTTTTCATCCCTCCAGATAATTATGAATCTCTGCAAATTTAATGAATTTTTTAAGTGTTAAATCATTTATTTTTAATTTGTACCACTATTTCATTTTTCAGGATAATATAGTTCAAAAATTATCAAAAAAGATTAAAAAAAAATTACATGTTCTATTTAATTAAAGATTAAATATGCTTAGTCAAGGACCAAAATCATGTCCCCAACAACAGAAGAGTATGCTAGAACCCTTGGTCAAAGTCCATTGATCTGTTTGATTTTTCAAAAATATAATATACTCCATAGGAAAACCAATTTGGGATAATAGGATTGAAGAAATTAAAAAGCAGCTTAGAATTAAAGCACTTAATTTGGTCATGCAGTGGGGTGGAGTGTGGACAATCTAAGTGGGAAAGCATAAGCAATTCAAGATTCTTATGTTACAATCAATGTTTTCCCTATATAATCCTCTATTTTCACTAATTTAATTACGTGTTGTACTACTAATACTAGATTCTTCTGCATTATCCATGCCATTTTTCCAATATTCCTGGGTTTCTTCCTAATTCTTCTGAATTAATTAATTCATTATTTCCCCCTTGTTATTCATGCCGTTTTAATTCAGGTAAGCAGATGGGGAACACATCATGATTTGGAGTCATGTATCATGAGGTATTATGTTTCAATTCCAAGCAAATTGAATTTTATTTACAACTCATCGAAAAAAAATTCTTACCGCTCTTCTCATCATAATTAATGTAAACACGATTTTTACAAAGATGAATATATGGAGAAAGTGTTCTTGTGGATTTGAATTAGTTGCTTCAAAAATAAAGACTTATTCATATTGACAATTGAATATCTATATTTTATTTTAGTTAAAAAATTTAATAAAATAAAAATAAATATATTAATTTCATTAATTTGGTGTAAATGTTTATTGAATGCACGTAAGTTTTAGTGGTCATTTTCAAATATAGATATACCTAGGCATTGGGATTGTAAGTTTGAGCATTTGTCCCAAGTCCCAAGAAAACTACTCACTTTGTGGTCCAACAAAGCTAAACTTTAACTAACAGTAAAACATTAGGGTTTTCGTACAAATGCAAAACAAGAAACATAAGTCCACGATAAGACTCCAAACAAGTAGTACTACCAAACAAGGTACTCCTTCTACTGGTTTAGTGTACATGTTTTGCACGTATATATTGTATCAATTTAAAAATTATATACTTTCTTTGTTTCAAAATAATTGAATTATTGGGGGATTTTTGAGTTTTTAAAATAATTGAATTGTTCACTTTTTGAATATATTGAAATTCTTTTCCAATTTTGCGCTTATTTCACTTTTCAAGGGATATATTATATCTTTTTATTTTTATCTTATTTGGTACTTATTTGTGAAATTTTAACAATGTATCCTTTTGTTTTTATCTTATTTGGTATATGTCGAGTTTTACTATTTCTTGTGCGATGAAGTGACGCTAACAATTAATCAATGATATAGGATAAGATACATTAATAGTGTTTGATGGAACAATATAATTACACTCATAATTCAGAAGATACTCCCTCCGTTCATTATTACTCTCTCCGTATCAAATTAATTGAATTTTTAAGATTTTTTTAAATGTTCAAAATAGTTGAATTATTAAAAGTTCAAGAAAAATGTTTGAAAGTTTTTTCATATTTGCCCTTTCGTTTATTGAAGCTTTATGTTTTCTAGGTTTCTAAGGTTGAATTTTGTATTAGAAATAAATAATACATTAAATGAGTGTTTGAAGTTTGTAAAAGATAAAAATAAAAAAATATGGTTAAATTTTGTCATTAGACGAAGTTCATACTCTAAATTTCTTATCTCGTCTATTAATCAACGTACTACAATTTTAATGAGTAATTTAGTAGCTAATTGCAGTACTTAATGTTTGACATTTGTAATTAGAACTATAATATGCGTGTAGTTGTTGTTAATCTAATACTCGATCCTTCCCAACATCGTTTGACTTATTTGAAATTTGTAATTTAAAACACCCCACGACCATTTTTATGACTATAAATCATTTAAGTAAAAATTATTTTCAAGTTTAAAAATATGACATTTCTTTTGGGACAATCAAAAAATGAAAAAAAAAATTATTAGGCTCATAAAAATAAAAACAAAATTATTTGTTAGATATGTCACAATTATTTCACTATCAATAATATTATAAATAATTGTGAAAGGACTTGTTTTTTAAACTTTTAACATGATCCCTACTATAATATGAGTATTCATATTTACCCATATTATCCATTGGATAAAGTCAAGTTAGCTAATTTTATCCATTTTTAATTAACTGATTGATTTATATCCGACTCGACCCGCTCATTTTTCTCTCCTCCTGACAATTGATTCTACTGCTGATCAAGGTGAAATTTAGCAACTGATTACCCAGTATAAAAGAAGGAAAACAAAGTGACAACATTTCATGACATGTATATTTTTTCAAATAAATTAATAATCCAAAAATCTACAACAATGAAAGATGCAACAAATCCCCCACCCCCTACCCCCACGCCTTGGGGCCCCCAAAACCCCCTCGATAAATAGCGACCTGTGGAGGCTTGATGAGCATCAGATTATTGAGTGTTTCCTCCAAATTTCAAAGGAAAAAAAAAATTTACAAACAATTTCTTGTTTTACAATACCAAGGCAAATTTCTATCTTTGCTCATAGTGTCGACATGGTGTGCCCAAATAGCAATCCAGTAGTACAAAAAGTGTGTGAATTATATGACCAAATCTCGAGATTGGAGAACCTTAGCCCTTCGAAAGATGTCAACATGTTGTTCACTGACCTTGTCCACACGTGCATGCCTCCTAATCCCATTGATGTCTCTAAACTCTGCCAAAAAATTCAAGAAATAAGGTCTCATCTCATCAAGTTATGTGGTGAAGCTGAAGGACTTTTAGAGTCACACTTTTCTAAAATTCTTGCTACCTATGAAAACCCCCTCAAACATCTTCACATTTTCCCTTATTTTGACAATTACATCAAACTAAGTTTCCTTGAATACAACATCCTTACTAAAAACACTACTAATATCCCCAAAAAAATTGCCTTTATTGGATCAGGTCCTCTTCCATTTACCTCTATTGTTTTGGCTACTAAACATCTTACTTCCACCTATTTCCACAACTATGACATTGATAGTGCCGCTAATTCCATGGCGGCTGCCCTTGTGGCGGCCGATCCTGACTTGTCCGATCGTATGACTTTTAATACGTCGGACATCATGGATGTAACGTGTGCCTTGAAGGACTACGACGTAGTCTTCTTGGCCGCGTTGGTTGGGATGGATAAGGAGGACAAAGTTAAGGTTGTTGATCATCTTGCTAAATATATGTCTCCAGGGGCTACCCTGATGCTCAGAAGTGCACATGGTGCGCGCGCTTTTCTGTACCCTGTCCTCGATCCTCGTGATCTACGAGGATTCGAGGTTCTTTCAGTGTACCATCCAACGGATGAGGTGATCAATTCTGTCATCATAGCGCGTAAATTGCCAATTCCTAGTGTTCAACCACTTGATGGATTGGGTGCCTATGTGTTGCCTAGCAAATGTGCTTGTGCTGAGATTCATGCCTTCAATCCACTCAATAAGATGAATTTGGTTGAGGAATTTGCACTTGAGGAGTGAAATTTATGTCCTGAAGAATTATAATTTGTCTTGTGATGTCTAATGTGATGTGCTGCTAGCATGTATGTTTTTAATTCTATTATGTTTCTCATAAATCTGGAAAGTACCATCATTTCTACTTTTCATTGTTAGTAGTACTTTGTTGTTCCTAACTGTTTGATCAGTGTGTCCCTTTTGTCTCAACTTGAAGAAAAAAGACCTGTGAGGCCTTTGTTGATCTTACAAATGTTATCTATATGAATACAATCATATTGAAATGTCTGTGTGAAAAGCCCTTTGGGCAAAATTTTGTTGATTCCCTCCAATTCCCAATCTTGTTTTGCTCAATATTTCATTTCCCTTTTTCTTTCTCTTTTTTCCGGCCACGGAAACAGCCTCCCATAGAAATAGAAATGCAAGGCAAGGTTGCGTGCAATAGACCCTTGTGGTCGGGCCTGCTTTCCTCGAACACTGCGCATAGCGAGAGCTTTAATGCATCGGACTTCCTTTTTTTTACATTGGAGGATCAGGAAAAGTGAAGAAATCGAGGAGGAAGATAAGGGATAGGAGTGCTCTATGGAACACTCCTATCATCAATATCATTACACTGTATATTTTAACGATATAATATCTTTAGCTAAATTAAATTTTCTTCAAGTAATATTTTATTGTTATGTTGGGGCATTTTTCTTCGATCTTCAATTTTATGCTTGATTTATTTCCTACATAAAAAAAAGGTGATGAAATTAAAGGGAATCAACGGAAGTTGGAGAGAAAGTGCTCCAACACGGATTCCTACTCCAACTTTGAATTATTATTCTAACACTCTCCAGTAATTTCAAGTTGTATACTCCTTTTTTTTTCTTTTTGTCATTGTTATTGTGAGACGAGGAATTTTCGGAAATAATCTCTCTATCTCTATGAGGTAGTGGTAAGGTCTGCGTAGATTTTACCTTTCCCAGACTCACTTGTGAGATTCCACTGGCTATGTTGTTGTTTTCATAGTCGTTGTTATTGTGCTGAAGCACTTCTCTTCAATTTTTTAGTTTCATGCTTGGTTTATTTTCTACATGTTTGATTCAAAATCCTTCCAAAACCCCCAAATTAACCCAGGAAGAAATTAAGAAAAACAAAAAGGGAAACTAGACATATAAAAGCCAAACTAATATCCCTAGCTATCACTTGTTAATTAAATATAACCATAGATTTGGAGCAAAATATTATTCTTTCACTTTTTTTTTAATAATTAAACACAAATTAATATATTTTTTGAAAAATAATAATGTTTTATAAATGTTCATTTTAAATTGTGGATATCTCGATTATTCTATTGGATATTTGCATTGCTACCATCTCACCAAATAGATATCAGATATACAATTCTAGCCTCCAATACTTGGACGGACAAAATTTTGATTCGTACCATTCATTCATCTCATTGAACTTTTCAATTGCATTATAATTTATAAAGATTTCAGTTGTAACGATTAAAGAAAACTTGCTCAATTATGGTTTTGATTTGAAAATGATGTGACGGAGGAAATTGAGAGAAAAAGGACAATAAATACTATTTCCCACTTATACGGCCATGTGTGCAAGTTTACAAAAAGTTTCTAACTGCAACTTCATCAGTGATATCATGGCTTTTATCTTTTTCTTATTGCTTCAATTTTTGCATATTTTCTGTTATTTTCAGATATATCCTCATGGCTCGAATGTAGGAAAATAGGAAATTACCGTTGGTTTTTTCTAGTTAATACATGATTAACGAACATAGAAGCCAAAGTTGAAATCGCTTTCAAACCATTGGCTTATCACCGCAAATATGAGAAATTGTTTTTTAATATTTAGGTTCTGTTCAATTACAATACTATTTGTACAAAACAATCTGATCACTTTAGTTGAGTGGAAGAGAAAGTTAAAGGGGCCATTTGAGGATAAAACCAAAATATTATTCTAAAAAAAGATTAGAAGACTACAATACAACTTGAGTCAATTCAAAAACAGTGCATCATTGATTTTCTGTTTGTCTTGAGGTGATGATAAATTGATGTAATTTTGTCTCTATATATATGCCCTCACATCTACAAAAAGTTAATGTACCTAAATGGTCTATATTTCCAGCTAAAATATGTCTTATTGTTTATCAATCAGACATCATCATATCCAAAAATATTTTCATGTCATTCAGCTTTATGCATACATCTTTTCAATCCATCACAGTTTTATATGCATTACAAATTCTCAGCAACGTAAATTCTCACCGCCGAGTTTGATTTTTAAATGATTTTACTATTACGAAATATTTATTGTACGAGGTAAATTCCTTAAGTTGAGTGACCATTTGAAAATTTTACTTGGTATTTATGTGCTCCAAGTTGAGATAAGTTACATAGCTCTTTGAAGCAAAATAGGGGTTTTGGGGTGAGGTGGGAAAACATGGATTTTTTGTCTATAAATAGTTTTCTAAAGATATCATGCTCTATAATTAGCACACTTCAATTTTGTCACCATTCTTGTTTCTTTTACAAAAACTATCTTTACTATTCTGCTGTCTATGCTTCGATATTTTCATTACAATTTTTTAAACCTGTTTCGAAAAAGACGTTTTTTATTGTGAACAGCTTATTTTATCCAACAAAAGTAGGGATGAGATTTTGAGGAATCGCACTGGATAGATATGTTGCAGTAGTTGTAAAGATGTTAGGATATATTAAGGCCATACAAAGGTGCACTTCCTGGCCTCTTTTGTATGTACAGAGAGACTCGTGCAATTATTTCACAACCCTCGATTATATATGAAATATCTACGAAACATGAAATACTAACTAACATCATAATCTCCAACATACCTTCATCATCATCATTTGAGTGACCGCAGCAGAAATTATACTTCATCAAGGTGTTTTCATTTGCCAAATTCTTTCCCACTCAACCAAATTTTTATCCAGGAGCTAGATGGTGATCATACACAAGAAACCAGGGAAATCTTTTCATCACTAGAACTATGTCCAAATCACTCTGATCCCAGGGGGTCCTTTCACTCCTTAATATGGGTGCCACAAAGCTAATAATTTGGATCAAAATGTGAAGATATATGATAGACCCACTTCTTAGTCCCATCGATAGAACCACAATCTCAAGCGACACCAGGTTTTCGCACCTAGGAGGTAATCCTGTCAATGCCACCAAGTTGGCAAGTTCATCACATTATCTTTCTAGGTAAATGACACAGTTCAACTCAGTTATGTAGTGGAGTAAAACATTATATGAGCCTATTGATTCTTTAGGAGTGATGGGAACCCCCAATCAAATCATCAGTAGTGCCAATTTTAGTTTCTTGGACTCTCCATTGATATTTCTTCGTGTACTTCAGGGCTGCTAAGATTTGGAACAGGTTGACCTTATCCAATGCCCAGAAACCCAGAAGGACAGAACTGAGCAACCACGCTAGCTACTCTTTACAACTTTCCAGATCTATTCTAGGAAAAAGGAGGGTATTATGGGGAGAAAAACAATGAGGCACCTGGAATCCCCACCTTCATCCCAGCCCTCGCCGACAAGCAAAAAATGACAGCTTTCCAACACTTCTATGCGGATCATGTTGGGGAGTCTATGTATGCATATATAATTAAAACAAAAGGTCGTAAAAGAACCCCCATTGCACAAGAAAGCAAGAAAGGAACACTATGCATCACAAATTGATGGTACAAAAGTTCTACTTGTTATTTTAGTTGAGCAAGGTGAACGATACTGAGTACAAGTTCTGTTCATGTTTTTAGTATAGCATATTTCAATAACTAAAAAGCAAAACACAATCTATGCCGTAATGCATGAATTCTTCCATAAGGAGACAACTAGATAATTCTGAAATTGCAACCAGAATGTGCTTCTCTGCCATCCTTATAATTTCGCCACAAGAGATACAGATGACATTTGAAAGTAATGAGCAAAACATAAAGTCAGTACAGTATTTCGAAAAATCTGAGCTAAAACATGAGCGGAAGCAAGAACAGACTACGATACAACTTCACCGGGTCTCCCAATCCTTCAATTTCTTACCCTTAGGCTTTGCAATAGGAGCATTAACTGCAGCCATTTTCGTATTGTATTTGGCCCGAAGAGAGTCATTGTATGTCCACCTGCTCCAACAGCAATTGTCAATCAATAAGTGCAAGCGCTGTTAGCACTTGGCAGAATATTATGTAGATAAAGCTGGACACTGAACCAGAAAGCACAAACTATACACCATCTGTTAGGAAGCAAGTAATAGCATTCGAATGGCTAAGACAAAAGAGTACGGTGCAATCTCATCACAGCAGCAGTCTTGGTATCACATAGTCTAGCAGGCATGCAAAGTATTCAATGAAATCCTGGAAGATATGTTATAGCTCTTAAAGCAATACTCGACTGTAAGGTTTTTTTTTTTTTTAAAAAAAAAGTTTAGATAATTTTATTGAGTGAAAAAGTGCTTACATTTTGGAGAATTCCCTTTCCACAATCAAACTTACTGAACTGGAAGCAAAACATATTGTCTCACTAATGTAATAAACTTCTACGTTTCTCCAGACTGATCTTAATCAGCACATCCGCCGCTATTGTATGAATATCTTTTTAAAGTAATTCACTTTAATACATGATTAGTCAATGATTATGTAGGGATTTGAAGGCAAAATTGAGAAGGACCTAAAATTTATGCACTTGTTTCAGGGCCCAAACTATGAATTACCAGTCAAAATATTCCCATGGTATACAAGGCTTTCAATTCTTTTCATATCCAGTGGGCCAGGTACATTAGCCATGACAAAAATTTCACAACCATCAAAACAGAATGCAAGAGCACTTTTACAAGAACAGAGAAAAATGGATGGTCCTGTGCTAGCACTATCACTCAAAAATATGCAATCAAAATTTTCAAGGCCCCAACACTTGATTGATTGTCTCATTTTCTGGAAAAATTGATCGTTTAAATGCTACGAGTACCACTCAGGCAGGAAACATCTCAATAGACAATAAAATTCTTCATATACATATCCCCAGATTTCCACCAAGCAAACGAAAATTTTCTACTATCACCCGAATCCCGCCCTAGGTACTGATACACATACACATCAGACAAACCTCTCTACACCCTGAGGTGCACATCATTCTCTCTTAAAACCTTTGTCCAGGGAAATAATTATTGCTTAAAATTTCCAAGCAAGAGAACCATAAAAAGATGTCACTAATCAAGCTTGCAGGAATCCACCAGCATATAGACATGGACTCATCACAACCCACTTCCTGTTATCTCCACAATTTTTTTTTTTTAAAAAAAAAAAGAAATAGAGAGAGACAGACACAGACAGAGCAGCTGTCAATGTTATGTGACGTACTGTTTGGGATACAAATAGCTCACTTCATAAAAGGCCAAATAAGACTCCAGAACAAAGTTCGCACATTTAGAGCCATTATTCTCCTAATAGTTCTGACACAACTGCGCAACATCTGAAGTATGACCAACAATTCAATGGGTTTTTCGGAAACAAGCTCTCTATCTCTATGAGGTAGGGATAAGGTCTGCGCACATTTTAACCAAACTCCACTTGTGGGATTCCACTGGGTATGTTATTGTTGTTGTTGTTTTTCTGTACAGTAAGTCTAATTTGGAAGGCCAAGATTGAAAGATATTACCAGTTTCAAGAAAATCAAATATGATAAAGAGTACAAACAGTGACATCCCTTTAACCAAATTGAAAGAGCATCTAAGATAATAACAGTCAGAGAAAGGTAATATTCACCACTGCATCAAAAACAATAAACTAGATGATAACGTGAAATAAACAACTGGATGCAACTGAAGCATGCATTATTAAGAAATGCTAACCCAGCATATCTACGTGACAAATTAAATGAACAGAGATGAGCATATAACATAGAAGGTTTAAGCTACTTACGGGTTGTTCCAATCAGTTGTGTCCTCATTGACAAGATGTGTCCATTTTGTCCTTCCACTGCGACCGAAGTGTTTAACCTGCATGACTTTTGGTAGTATGGATTTATCCAACTTATCCTCCCCTGTTGGTGCGGAGAAATCGCGCTGGAATATAGTATCAGAGCCAGAAGTTCCAGCTATGTCATCAGCATCTGACTGGAAGAAAGCACCCTTGTGGTAGTATTTCTGCATAAACTTCCACTTCTGTTTGGGTGCTGGGGCAGGTTTTGGGTTTCTCCTTTCCCACTCCTTCCTCTCTTCTTCTGTCATATTTCTTACTCTCTCTATTTCTTCCCTCTCCTTCTTACTAGCCTCTCTGTCCTCTCTCTCCCTCTTGATCCTGGCAATTTCTCTGGACTTCCAAGCTTCATATTCTTCAGCCTCATTCACCTCATCATCAGTATCTACATCAGCAATATTAGCTTCCAGCTCCAAATTTTTCTGAATTATTTCTTCCTCTCGTATCTTCTCAACTACTATTTGCTTTGTTTCGACTTTTCTCTCCTCTAACCTCTTCTTCACTAACTCCTCAAGAGCTCGTTCCTCCGCCTCACGCTTCTCACGTTCCTCTATGGTGTCTCTCTCGGATTTTGGAACAAAAAACTGGTTTCACCATTGCTATCCCTGTGGTCTCTTCCTCTGATTCAGTCTCATATTCTGATTCCTCTTCCTCCTCTTCCTCTGCCTCCTCTTCTTCTTCCTCCGGCAGAGCTTCTTCCTGTTGCCTCTGAAGATTTTTTTCCCTGATTCTCCTCCTCCTTTCATCCAAGGCATCTTCATCCTCCTCCTCAAATTCCATTCTTTCTAGTCTTCTATTTTCCTCTTCTATGGTTGAAACAATCTCCGCCTGCCGGATGCGTCGATGATCTGCTCGGATTTCCTCACGATTATCAACTCTACTCTCTGCCAGTCGACGCAGCCTTGCATCATCTTTTCTTGCAATATCTGAACCATCGTGGCTGGGAAAGGCTTTCTCAAGTGCTGCTTCCCTGTTCATCCGAATATCCTCATCTTTTTCTGGTTCATCAGCCCATTCAGGAGCTTTACCAGGCCAATATCTTTTCACTTTTGTTTGGCCAATTTTACCCCTGAGCTTTTCCCTAATTGCAATAATTGTATCACTTACACCAGCTGTTACAGACATTTTTATAAGAGAAAGAACCCCCTTGAAGGAAATGGTAATGTAAACCAAACACCGAACACTTTATATGCTTCAAGCCTCTCAACCCAATGATATGATCTCCCTATTTCAAAGAAAAAGAAGAGAATAGATTAGACGAGATAATACGTGTGTATAATACTATATTTCTTCAGCAGTGCTACACGAAAATTTTTCAAGACGCAAATCAAATCTACTAAACAGATAAAGGAGAGTAGTCAAAAGAGATGAATTGGATTTGTAACTTGTACCAAGTTATCGAAGAGATATCAAAAATAACTTATAATGAAAAATTTAATATCTTCTCTAGAGTCAAAACGAATCTGTGTTTCACTTGTCTTCTTTCAGGCAAGGTTGGCAGCTCAACCCTAAAGCCCCTAAAAATGAACCAAAACCCCCAAAAATTCAGTTCGCTCAAATACGACAAGATACACAAAAAAGAAACAAATTCAAGCGATTAAACGAAGAACCTAAATCACTGAGCAGACAAAAGATGAAGGAGATATATACATAAAATGTGTAGGCATTTACAACGATATAGTGTATGCAGTAATGTAGTGTATGCAGTAATGCAATACTGTAGTGTATGCAGTAATGTTAAGGTTGTGCAACTATGTGAGGCATTAGTTTACAAGAACCTAACATCTGTTTCATCTTTCAGAATCGATACAGCAAAAGTTTCTACATACAATCGATAAAGAAATAACAGTAGGAGAAGTTAAGGCTGCTTAATCCAAATTTTCCTATGTTTCAACGTTTTGAATATTATCTTCTTTCAATATGCAGACACAAAATTTTGTATGTAAGCTGTTGGACAGAACACATGGAGCAGTGTGGACTACATGTTCATATGCTAACCTACAAGGAGCTAAATCACATGAGCCGAAATAACCGTAATACATTTGAACATTGCAGCGTTTTGAACAAAACAGTGAGCAATATGATTACGATATTCTAATCTAAGTTATATTCATCAGAACAAACTGACTGTATCTTCAGGAACAAAAATCATCACCACAA
>DF364649.1:32919-44090 GCA_000787875.1 Solanum virginianum | reverse complement strand
TTTGTTTATGATTTCATATTCAACTTGAATTTCAAACGCTTCCGCATAACATATCTTTGCATAATGGCCAACAATTGGGTATAATTACCAACCATCCGTGCCAATTTATATTTTTTCCCACTGGGACCTGTAAACAATTCCATTTTCCCTGGGTAGAAAATGACCTCTATCTAAGTTCACCACACATATATATATATATATATATATATCTGCCCACCACTAACTATTTAATTTTAGAATAAATATGAGAGTTGAGTGTATTTTGAATGCTCCCTTAAATTTTAATTGATGGATAATGGCTGCAATAATTCTGCCAGCCGGAGTGAAAACGAGATAACTTTGTACTTCAATTTCGGAGTTCTTTTTTTTGTTGGTGTTGTTGTCGTCCTTTTCAGTGCGACATAGCGACTGAAACTCATTTTCGATCTTTTTGTTTTTGGTCATTTGGTTCGCACGTACTAGTATTTCTTTTCTGTCACTATAAGAAAATGGACTAATCCAATTACCTATGTATTACTTCACCAGGGAATGGTCCTTTTGACAATGGCCGTGTCAATTAAATTATTGAAGCCGAGTTGTGAAAATGGAGTGTGCAACAAGGCCTCAACATCTCAAATTGCTTTCTTCTATGCATCCTTGTACGTAATAGCCATTGGGGCAGGTGGAACAAAGCCTAATATATCCACATTTGGTGCTGACCAATTCGACGATTTTAATCCACTTGAAAAAAAGCTTAAAGTTTCCTTCTTCAATTGGTGGATGTTCAGTACCTTTGGTGGTGCTTTACTTGCTACAATAGGCCTTGTTTACATACAAGAAAACATGAGTTGGGGATTAGGGTATGGAATTCCAACTGTTGGTCTAATATTTTCACTAATCATTTTCTACATAGGAACTCCAACTTACAGGCACAAAGTTAGAAAATCTCAACATCCTGCTACGGACCTACTTCGTGTTCCTATTGTTGCATTTGCCAGCAGGAAAATTGAACTCCCAAATGACCCCTCACAGCTTCATGAACTTGATATGCACTACTATTTCACTACCGGAAAACGACAAGTTCATCACACTCCAGTATTTCGGTAAGTTAACATTGAAAAGTTTCATTTACTACATTTTTACGTGTTGCTAGGGAAGATCAAACTGAAAATGTTGGTGCTTACATTACATGCTTTATGGATCACTACATGCATATAGTTCTCGAGAATAATTATGACAATCTAATTAAGTCCGTGACATAACTTCAAGAGACCTCTTTTTGCTGCAAGTTGGATCAAATTATAACTTTTTTGTTTCTTTTTTATTTTCTTTTGGGTCCTTTTTTGTCCTGGTTAAGGTCAGATGTCGAAAGAAAGGGGACCTCCCAATTTTTCCACCAATTTCCGATACTCTGACAAAATGTTTTCAATTGTTAGAAATTGTCTAATCAGCATTTTCCATGTGTAATATCATTTACACAACTCTGTCGTTGGTTCTCCAAGAATGGTTGCTTTCCTATTTGTCAAGTTGCATAGCGCTGCAGCTATCACTGGTTTCAACGTGGCGTACTGTTACGTTCCCTGCCAATTTGAGTAATTACAATTTCTTTGTCTAATTTTTATTTTCAAATAATTTTTTTGATAACTCTTTAATTTTATTTTTTGCGTGACATATTTAAAATAACATGATGAAATGATGTTAGCACATTATACATATCTTATATTTATGGCCACTAGATTCAAAAAAAAATTATTTTTTTAAATTTTAAAAATATGTGAGTACTCCAATGAGGGGCCTAAAACACAGCGAACCATAACTTTCGCTGTTACGATGTTACGATAAAATTGGCCTATGAGTTGCCTTTACCCCAGGCAAGGCACAAAATCCCCAGTAGCTGCCTTAATGTAACGTAGATTGACTAATATATCAGCATATATTAAAACCGTGGTCCCAAATCATGGCAACAATTTTCAAACCATATATAATTCAGCATCTATCAACTTCCTAAATAACTCTGTTTTTATTGTCAGGTTCTTGGACAAAGCGGCAATCAAACGAGACAATGATAGAGGGTCAAGGCAACCATGCACAGTAACTCAGGTTGAAGGAGCGAAATTGATCACAGGAATGGCCATGATATGGTTAGTAACCTTAATACCTAGCACCATTTGGGCACAAATAAACACTCTCTTTGTCAAACAAGGCACTACCTTGGACAGACACTTGGGTTCAACATTTCAGATTCCAGCAGCCTCATTAGGAAGCTTTGTGACACTCACTATGCTATTGTCTGTGCCCATGTACGATCGATATTTTGTGCCTTTTATGCGCAAGAAAACAGGAAATCCTAGGGGAATCACATTACTTCAGAGGCTGGGAACAGGGTTCCTCATCCAAATTCTAGCCATCACGTTTGCTTATGGGATGGAAGTCAGAAGGATGCACATCATTAAAATGCATCACATCACTGGGCCTAAAGAAATAGTTCCTATGACAATATTTTGTTTGTTGCCTCAGTATGTGCTATTGGGTGTGGCCGATGTGTTTAATGCCATAGGATTGCTGGAATTTTTCTATGATCAGTCACCAGAAGACATGCAAAGCCTCGGAACAACGTTTTTCACTAGTGGAATTGGCCTTGGAAATTTCTTGAATAGCTTTTTGGTGACCATGGTGGATAAAATTACAGGTAGCAATGGAGGGAAGAGCTGGATTGGAGACAATATGAATGACTCGCACTTGGATTACTATTATGGTTTCCTCTTGGTCATGTCTGCCTTAAATTTGGGAGTTTTTTTGTGTGCATCCAATCGATATATTTACAAAAGGGAATCCAGGGAAATAAAGGATGAATTTGCTGAATTGGAAGCCAAACCTATAGACCTTCTTCCTTAGATTTGGAAGGTTATCTAAGGATTAATTTCTATTTGATGTATATTAGTTGATTTACGATTAATCTCCATCTGTTATATCTCACTGTTGTATAAGTCAATTACATACCATAGCTAATAAATATAGGGAATTTTTACATGGTATGTCATGTTTAAATAGTTATAAAATAAATAAATAAAAAATGCTTTTGGAATCTCATCTCCACCATCCACTCCCAAATTTTAATAGTATAATATTATTAGCATCTTGATACCTCTATAGTTGTTCCAATTTCGAATATCACCCTTGTTCTTGTACAAAGGGATCATTGTATCCCATCTTCATTCTTCAGGCATTATAAGTATTAATAATGACATTAAATAACCTAGTCAGCCGCTCCATACCTGTCCTGTCACTACTCTTCAAAAAAATTCAACTTGAGTCTCGGTTGGCTTGATCGCTCTTAACATACGCATCCTAAGAATAGTACCCTTAATCTCCTCTACCTTTATACACCTATAATATCCAAAATTGCGACGTCTCTTTGAGTACTCAAAATATCTCAGCGCAAGTCTTTGCTACCTTCTTCGATCAAGAGTTTATGAATTTATAGCAATGTCATCTCTATATAATGAGCGTCTCCTCCACCAATAAATAGTCATGCTTCGTCTTTGATGCACTTCAATTGATTCAAATCTCGAACTCTCTTCTTTCTCACCTTAGGTAGCTTATCCAACTTCTTATCCCCCACCTTTATCCTCTAATTCAACATACAAGCGTTCAAAAGCTATATTTGTGTGATTGTAGCCACTAATGCCTTCTTAATAATCTTATAACTTTCTCTATTTGCTCCTTTTCCTCCTAGATTTTATTCTCCATCAAATTCTCATACACCATCTACCTTTTTTGCTTTCACTTTTCCTTACAATATTTTCATTTTAATGAATGTTAATTTGGAAAAAATAGGTTGCCTTAAAAAGATCAGTTTAACACTCAACAAAATTAAGTAAAGTCAATTTTCAAAAAAAAAAAATAGAGTTGTCATTTAATTTTTTAAGAAAGAAATTAAAAAAACTTTTGATTTAAAAGACTTCAACAGAAAAAAAAGTCTTAAAAAAACTTAGAGAAAATAGGTAAAGGACCAATTTTCACTTTAAGAAGAAATTAATCACTCAAAGTGGCTACTAATGATTAAAAATATTTAACTAACTTTTCAAAAAATCTACTTAAAAATAGGACTTGAGATAAAAAAGGCTAAGTAAGGAATATTTAAGTTAAAAAAAGGTTTTCTGAAGGAATTTAAAATCTAGCCATATTTTGCCTAATTTTGACGAATTGAGAAGTAAAAGGGAAATGGTATTTCTAAAACTTAAACTTTAATAATATGACTAAGTATTAAAAGAGGGAAAAATACATTTCATAAATAATTTCAAGGAAAAACACTTGGACCAATTTAAAATGAGTAAAATATTTTGAAAGAATATTTGAAATAAACCAAAGACTAGAAATAGTTTAAAGGGCAAGTAATGACTTTAAAAACTTTAAAGAACTTCCACAAAAATTAAATTTTTTGCCAAAAATCACCAATATTAAAACAAATGAAATTATTTAAATGAAAATTGACATACACGGTTTGACTTTGAGGAATTTAATTAAATTGAATTAAACGACTAAATATTAGAATTAGAGTTAGAACAAACACATAAATACAATAAAATGAAAATAAAGAAAGAAGCTAAAAACTATTGGGCTTGACAAACCCAACTTCATCAATCTGTCCTAATTTTTAATAAAAGAGAAAAATTACTTAAGTAGATCCATATTAATAAATAATTACTGATTTTAGCGATACTTTTTATTTATTATCATTTATAGCAATATATAACAATACTATATGATAAATTTGTATTTGTATTAAAAATGCATCATGCATTCAATATACATATATTATAACTGTTTAGTGAAAATAATTTTTATTGGTATAAATGGTAAATATTTTCTTAATATAAGATTTGCTGAAATGACAAATATTAGATATGTTATTATGGGTTGTAACATTACATAATATTAATTATGAATTTTAATAATTTAATTACAAGTTATAACAAATATATATATTATACCCAATCTGTACCAATTACATACCCAAACATATATTATGTTTGAGTATGTAATTGGTATGGAATAAGTATAATGTATATATCTATTATAAGTTGTAATTAAATTGCTTAAACCCGTAATTGCTAGACTTGCAATTCATTATCTAATATTATAACTCATAATAACATATCTAATATTTGTCATTTTAGCAAATCATTCTTTCTTAATCTAGTATATCTATGTCAATTTTCCTTTATTTTCTTATTGCTGCTCCATCTGAAATTGGGTTTTTGGCCCCTTTATCTGTTGTATACAATAGATGTATAATACTGTATATATTATGTATATTGGTGTATACATCCATTCCTTTACCTCCAAAGAACTTGTAAGACATTTCGTTGAACCTATATCCACTTCTCTCCAACAAGTGACCCGAAAACAAAGCTTGGGCCTTTAGGGGCCAATGAAATCCAAACAATGGAAGAAGAGTCCATTTGAGACTCCAAAATAATTTCAACAACAACAACAATAACATACCCAGTGAAATCCCACAAGTGGGGTCTGGGGAGGGTATGATGTACGCAGACCTTACCACTACCTAAGTAGAGAGGCTGTTTCCTGGGAACCCTCATCTCAAAACCCATCCGTAAATAATAATTCCAAATACTTAATATATAAAAGTGTGTTAATATAGAGGTATGTATATATGCTCTGCTTCAGGTCTTTATCATTATAAAGAAAAGATCTAATCAAACATGGCAAATTACCATCCTTAGATATATGATAGTAGGCAGCAAAACAAATAAAATAAAAAATAACAGCTTCCTAACAACATGGATACATAAATGAGTATCAATAAAGTAAACAAGAGATGAAGGCTATTGAAACTAGAATTTTCCATGCAAAATGGCAATAACAGATAGTTTAAGAGACTTTATATCAAGGTAAGCAACAATGACAAAGCTATTAATTTGTGAGGAAAATAGATCATTTCTAAGAGACAACACAATAAAAAAATTGCAGCCTAAAAGCTCTTCATATAATTCAAGATAAATTTCAAAGGGAAAAGGCATAAATTCCCTTCTAAAGTTGTCCCGAAAAGTCATTTACACACTTAAACTATCATGACGATCCATTACACACCTTAACTACTTAAAAGTGGTACTATTTACCCCTTCCAACTGACTGTGTATTACACTTGCTGTTATGTCATCGCCGCATCAGCGCCATGTCAGCACCACGTCAAGAGTTATAATTTTTTATATTTTTTTTCTTTTCTTTAATAATTAGTTTTCTTTTATTAACTATATTTTATACTAATTAAGTCTTAATTAATTAATAAAAAATCAATAATAATTGCATCTTCTTTACTAAAATTGCAAAGAAGATTAACCCAAAAATAAAAAATTGCAGAGAAGAAGCGTAGAGAGCATTGCAAAAATAAACAGTATAGTTGAACAGAGCTCTGATGTAAGCTATTGAACAAGATCGATGGCTTTTCAAGATCATCGGAGAAATAAATTGGAGATAATCTACTCTGACATAAGCTATTGCAGCAAATCCCAAACCACCTCCTCGCCGGTTTTTCAAGATTACCGGCCACCATTTTTTTTTTGGGTCTATCAGTGCTAATGAAGTAAGTCATGGCTAATTATTTGATATCTGCATTGCCTTTGAGGAGAAAAAATTAAGTGAAAAATGTTACTTATCATTTCCATGGGAACAAAGAATATCCCACACATTGTTCTACATCCTTGGAGAAAATTTATGGATCCAGCGCTTTCCATTTCCTTGGTAGCATAAAACATCCTTCAAGATTCTGCATCCAAGTGATTTTTGGGTTTTCCACCACGATTTTTATTAAGGAAATAAAAGAAAAATTCTGATGAAAAAAAAATTGCTAATGAAGTATACGATAGAATGATTCTTGCTAATTGAGGAAGTTTGAATTTGTGGGATTTAAAGTTAAGTAATATTTTTTTAAAAAAAGATGAGGATGGTGGGGTGTAAAGAAGATGAGATGTGTGTGGGGGGGAGGGGTGTAAGGAATATTTTAATTTTTTTTACTTTAAAAATTGTCTGACGCGCCTATTTTTATTTTTTTATTTTGCCACGTCAGTTTTAAGGTGTGTAATAGTTTCACTTTTGAGAAGTATAGGTGTGTAATAGGTCACTTAGATAGTTAAGGTGTGTAAATGACTTTTTGCGACAACATCAAGGGGAAATTTATGCCTTTTCCCAAATTTCAAATGACAAAAGTAATAATAAATAGTTATGAACATAGATGGGGCAGGACAAGATACAAAATACTGAAGACAAAAATTTATATGATAATAATAATAATAATAATAATAATAATAATAATAATAATAATAATAATAATAATAATAATAATAATAATAATAATAATAATGACAATAATAATAATGATGATGATGATAATAATAAAAAAAATCAAAACTTAAACAAGAGTTAGAAATACACAGCTATGTTATTCCAAAGCAATAACAAACACTGTGAAACAAGAAAGATTTTAAATTAAAAGAAGAAGAAATTGACTTAACAAAAGGTGAAACCAGGCCCATCAATATGCAATTGTAGAGACAAGATGGAGACTTTTAAAAATAACCACATTTTAGAGAACTTAAAGACTAAATAACTAAACTTGATCTATCTAAATCTTAACGACAGGGGAGAAATATTATCCTCTTACTCTCGCTTGCAACAGTCATTGCTCTCTCTAGAATTACGTTCTGACATACTAATACAGGATGGTCATTGCAGCTCCGGTGGGTCTCCTCCACCCACTGGACCAAGCTCAATCAAAGCCCCATAAGGAATTGACCTCACCCCAACAAGAATATTCGTCAAACTCCTTCCATAGCTCCCTGAAGTTAGATTCCATTAAAACGAGCACGGGAGCAACTTCATAGAGTGGACTGGTTGGGATCAAGAGAATAAGTACCTAACACAACCTGAGAATGATAAGAATGATTCAACACACCAAGAGCTACAAACTCTCAAGAGATCAAATTAGATTTATACTGAAAAGTCCCCTCAGCTAATTGGAGAAGATCGAACAAAAGAGAAGATTGGGGTAGGTTCTTAACCCCTCAATTCGCCGGTTCATAACTCTCCAAGCAAAAAGAAGAAGAATTTAAACTCAAGAGAGATGACATGGTGAAATTGTTGGGAGGAAATCAATCCCAGGATATTGGCAAGCCACTGGATGCAAGTCATCCTAGGCCTGAGCTATTGCCGTAACAACTTAATGATATCAAGGGTAGTACTCGATTAGAGATACAAGGGCGTGCAAACTTAACCAAAGAACATGGGCAAAAATAACTCAATTCTGAAGCAATTTCAGAATATAGACCTAATAGCCAAATCGACAAAGAAAAGCAGAAAGTACAAAAACAACCCTTTGCTGGTGATCAGGAGGAAAATAGGATTACAGGTAAGTCTACTAATCCTAACAACTTTAATCTTATGAGTAAACATGTTCTGAATTATCTTATGGATACTCGGTTGCACTCCAAAACAAATGACCAAAAAGATGCTGGACTAACCCCTTTAGTGTAGGGAAAAGATTAGACTAACAATGTTAATCATAGGATCCAACCTAGTAAAGTGAATAATCTCCCTAAGGTTTCCAATAACTTCAGGAAACTAACTCCAAACAACCAAAGAATCAGACCTTTGAATCATCCTACCAACTCTAATGATAACAATAAGCAAATTTAGGTAATACAATCCAACCAAAATCAGAAGAAAGATCAGAAATTCTGAGCCAGTTCCTTACACTGTCATCCAATCATACGCTACTAGACTCTGAATGAATCAAGCTAGGAATGAGGTCCCAATTGAGATTTCTAAACCTAAATTTACCTCCAAGCAGGGCCTCCCAGCAATTGTTTTTAACAAAGATTATTTCATGATTAAATTGGTTGCAAGTTATAAGTATACCCTCATAGGCAAGTTCAGTAACACTATGCCTAAAGTGGAGCTGATAAGAAAAAAATTTATTCTTTAAACTCAGCTGACAGGTGGGGTTAAAATTGTGCATTTTAACTTAAGGCATGTCTTCATTGACTTAGACAATAAACTAGACTATGTCATTGTTTGGAAAAAACAGAGAATGCATATAGAAGGCCAACTTAGGAGGATTCAAACATGGACTACTAACTTTAGACTTAACGAAGAGACTCCATAGTTCCTATTTGGGTCATTTTACCTGAATTGTCATAGCATTTCTTTAATGAAGTCTTTGTAAATGAATTGCTAGCTCCTATTGGAAAGGTCTTATATCTTGATACAATCTCCACATAGAAGACTAGAGATAGTGTGGCAAAAGTAAAGGTTCAAGTTGACCTCACCAAGGAGAGGCCATCTCACATATGGATTGACCTAGATGAGGAAGATATCATACAAAGAAGCTGGCACATTTTACAATATAAAGGAGACCCTGATCATTGCTCCTATTGAAAGCATCAAAGATATATGGAGCATGCATGTACTATCAAGCAAAGGGATAAGGAATCCAAAAAAAAGGAACAAGAGGCTGAAAAGAAAAATAAAAACAAAGTAGAATCTTTGAAGAAGGATTAGGACATGACCCAAAATAAGTAGGAAATCAACAAATATCAGGAAGCTCAACTATATAATGAAGCTTCACCTTTCTATGACACTCAATAGAAAACACAACAAGAGCAAGGTAAGGTACATGAAGGTCAATGGCACATTCCAAAGAGAAGGAATGGTAGAAATTAGTTTAACAGTCAGCCCAGAAAAGTATACAAGCTAGTAGCAGCTCAACCAAAGAGGACATGAGATTAATGTTAGAATCCGTATTTCGTGTATTGGAGCAATTAGGAAATTTAGAACCAAAATTGGCATTAATTGAAAATTAGAAAATTTGAGTTTTTTGGCCGTGTTGGGTTTCAATTTTTAGATCATAATGTTATCAATTCCATCAGCTCCGGAATGTCGAATCTAATCTATGAGAACTTGCATAACTTAATTTGGAGTTAAAATAAAGATTTTAGATCATAAGTTGCATTTTTTGTTGTTAACCGAAGTCGAAGTTTGACTTTGGTCAATATTTGGAGTTCAAAAGATCAAAATAGGATTTTAAAAATTTCAGTAGTTTCATATGGATAAAGTAATGCTAGAAATGGTTTTGTTACAATTTTTGGAGCTTCTGAGAATATTTTGAGTTTTTGGAATTCGAAATTAGTTTAAATGATTTTTATCAGGTTTTGGGGTCAAGAAGGCCTCAAGTGTAAATTTTAATATTTCCATTGGATCTGGAATGCCGATGTTGGGCTAGGAGGACCTTTTGTTCAGTTTCAAGGCTTTTGGGTAATTTGACCTATCGGTAGCGTTCAAGATTTAAAGTGGGACCCATATTGGTATAAAACGATCTCCGTTGGAAATTTCAACTGCACCATTGAGTCTAGAATGCTATTTTTGATAAGATTGCATATATGGATAGTATGTTTTCAACTTCGGATAAGACCGAAACATCGAAATTAAGTTTGAGCAGTGGGGGAAAAAGTAATGGCGGTGCCACATGGCCCAATAGGGAGCTGCCACATGGCAGAAACACTGTTCACCGACTTGGAAATTGTGTATATGTTTGCTGTACGCGCAGTTCTTCAACATTTTTCTCAAAATTTCAATCTCAAATTTCTCCTTTTTTTTAATTTGATTTGGGTGATTCAAAAGGCTAAGTTGCTTGAATTTTTGAGGAAAACAACGTGGGAGCTTCAGAAACTGATTTTGGTGCGTTGTTTGAGGTAAAAATCACTATTTTCGATTGAGGTTTTATTTTATTCTGAAACTTTAATTTGTGATTTCTTCTTCATATGAGCTTCGTTTTCGAAACAGTTTTGGATTTGCCCATGGATCGACTTATTTTCGATTGAGGTTTTATTTTATTCTGAAACTTTAATTTGTGATTTCTTCTTCATATGAGCTTCGTTTTCGAAACAGTTTTGGCTACTGGAATCCTTGCTACTTGGAGAACATTTTCATATAAATTTTTTCAGATTTAGGCAACTTTTTTCGATGACAAAATTTTTGGACGATTTTGCCCCTGCACTCGAATTAAGTGATTTTAGTGTTGTTGGATTCCTTATCTAATGGTGATGCTTTATTTGAATAAATTTTGGTGTATTGGAGTGTTGTTGTAATTGTTATGGATTAATTCAAAGGTTTCA